>JAFVLL020039105.1:24367-97491 GCA_021397915.2 Tor tambroides | reverse complement strand
GTCCGATCCTAACAAACCATACATCAATGGAAAGCTTATTTATTCAGCTTTCAGATGATGTAGAAATCTCAATTTCGAAAAATTGACACTTAAGATTGGTTTTGTGGTCCAGGGTCACATTTGTGAAAACCATGATGCACTTTTTTCCAGGATTCTTTGATGAATAGAAAGAATCAAAAGAACAGCATTTATTTAAATTAGAAATCTTTTGTAACATTATAAATGTCTGTACTGTCACTTTTGATCAATTTAATTTGTCCTTGCTGAATAAAAGTAGCTTTCTGTTTTTTTTTAATCCTATTTACCCCAAATGTCTGAAGGTGGTTTCCACAAAACATATCAAGCAGAAAAAAAACTGTGATAATAAATAAAAAATGTTTCTTGAGAACAAAATCTTTATTATAGCAAACTTTTGACTGGTAGTGTATAGGTTGTCTATCTTTGTCATTGCTGATTCAAAAGTTGTGCTAGATCAGGTTGGTGAGTATTTTTAGATCTTGCACTAAAAGGATTTTCATTCACATAATCTGCTCTCTTGATTCAAATCTACTACCTACATTTGTACTTGTATGTGTTTGTTGTGTTTTTGTAGATGTCTATTCCTGTGTTTGTGTGTGGCAGCATTTATATGTGTGTCTGTTTTTGCTGGAGAACAATGTATTTGTGTTTCAGCAATGGTACACCAGCACAATGAATCTCCTGGGCACCTGGCTGACAGACCGTATGGACCTGCAGTTGCATGTGTATCAGCTGAAAATCCTCATCAGAATTGTAAAGGTAAAAACTACAGCATCACTGACCACTAAAGTGTGGGTAGTTGTGCATCTGAATTAAATGCAGAACAGCTGTAGATTCAAAACTGCCCAAGTATGTGCAGGAAGTAATCGTTGCACAGTATTTGCACCAAATGTACTTGTAAATACATGCTATATAAATATGCACATGCCTTCCAATCAGAGTCAGTTTACAGAGGTGGATCAGCCAAGTAAAGGCAGTCTTCCTTTGCAGCTTGTGCTTGATTTTACAGCAACAAGATCAACAGGATTTCATAGTATGACATTACACATTTATTTCTGTGCATTCATATGGTGCGTCTCGCTCTGTGTGTGGATATATCTCCCAGATACGGTTTTCTTGTTGGAACCATATCAGATTTTTTTCCCCTTAATTTTCCCCAGCATACTGGATGAAGAAGACCTCATTGTCAAGGTTTTCCTCATCTACCATTTCCAGTAAAAACTGCGTAAATGCAAATTTCCACAAATAGGGTACAAGATCTGGGGCGATCTGTACATGATTTTTATTTTTAGGAAAAATTAATGAAATTGATAAGATTAAATGAAATGTTGCAGGTTTATTTTTTCAATCAGTAGGACTATTTTTTATTTTTATTTTTTTTGAAGAAATGAATACTTTTATTCAGCAAGAATGTATTCAGTTGATCAAAAGACAGTAAAGACATTTTGTATATTACAAAAGACTTCTATTTCTAAGAAACATGGAATAAAATGACAGTTTCCACAAAACTTTTGAGCAGAACATTTTTCAACATTGATAAATGTTTCTTGAGCAGCAAATCAGCATATTAAAATCATTTCTGAAGGATCATGTGACACTGAAGACTGTAGTAATGGTGCTGAAAATTCAGCTTTGCCATCACAGGAATAAATTACATTTTACAGTATATTCAAATTGAAAACAATTATTTAAATAGTAATAACTGATTTTGATCAAATAAATGCAACCTTGGTGAATATAAGAGATTAAAAAAAAGTTTTGAACCATACTGTACCTTTTCAAATAATTGAAGAAAATATCTGCTTGATCTTTTTTTTTCTTTCAATAACAGTAGTAATAGGGTTGAAGTTTGAGCTTGGCGAATGTAGTCAATATTGCAGTTTAACATTTTAATGTTTAAATGTACCTACTTTTTATGCAAAGTTAAGATAGATAATAGTTTAATAGGGTCTACATATACAAAACAAACATGCTTACTGCTTCTAATGCTAATGGGACATCAAAATTCTCTACCCATATTCATGAAAAGAGACAAAAATATTTTTTTCCTTCTATGTTTATATAACTAAGAATGTTCGCTCTAGATCCACTTCATGTCATTCCGCTTCATGCCCCTATACCTATTCCCACAATGTTTTTTGCAGAAAAAGTATCGTGATTTCCGACTACAAGGTGTGTTGGACTCCACTCTGAACAGCAAGATGTATGAGACGGTGAGAAACAGGCTGATTCTAGAAGAGGCTACAGCATCTGTAAGAGAAGGAGGGATGCAAGGCATATCCATGAGGGACAGCGATGAGGAAGATGACTAGATCCTGCTGGAGACAGTTAGGTGTGGACAATTCGGTCAGCCATGTTTATCATGGCCTAAAATGATGCATGTACACCACCGTCCATCACTCGTACATGTCTGGATGTTGTTAACGTCATGACATATAAGGGACCAACTTCAATTAAAATTCAACAAAAAATACAAATCTCTATTCAGATGACAAAAACAAAAGCGTATATTAACCGCGATTAAAAGTAAATTGACTCAGTTTGATGTTTTTCTGGGGGGGAAAATAAGTGAAATGTCTGAAATTCATTCCTAAATGTTTCTAAGCAATATGGAGTACCATTTGTAAAAGATGTTGTGTGAGATGGTAAGGAATAATGCTTGTCGTGTGTCCCCGTTCAATGCCAATCCGTATGGCGCTGCTTCAGTGTATTGTAAATACATTAATGGTACATAACTGTGCATAGACCTTGTTTCTTTTGGAGTGTAGGCCAACTGACATGATTGTATTAACTTGTTCAGATGTTTATATATTCAGCTGACTGCAACAACATGTCAAAAATCCACAATGTGTTTTACACCCGAAATGTTTTGAGACACCTTTTTTAACGAGTTAGGTAAGGTGATATGTTTGTAGCTGTATTTTAGAGACGCAGTATATTCCCATAGCTTATTTGTGATATACTTAAACTGACATCAATACTTTTTTTATGTTTTTAAGCCATGCAAAATATATTTATTCTGTATTTGGTGGGGAGGGATCACAAGGAAGCTTTTTGTTTGTATCCTTTTTGTTTCTTTGCAACAAAGCATTTCCGATCCTATTCGGATAGCCTCTAAACGCTTGCAGGTTTTCATCATTGCCACTGTTGTTTTGTGTACACAGCGCTTTATATTCCCCTCTGTGCAGTAGCTGCATGTCCCAATTGTCAGAAATCTTATCCGAAAGCTTTTGATTTTGTGGAAAGTAACTGGTGGATTCATCTTTCGTCGGCCTTATGTACACCCACAGTTGGAATGCAAGAATCTGGGCTTATAAAAATAAAATAATGCAAACTCATAACTTGTTTTTTTTTTGTCTTTAACTGAGCAACAATAAAGGTCACAATGTTTTGTTCACCTTAGAAGTCTTTATACATAAAGTTACGCCCACTCAAAAGCAACAAGTCTTCATTCGGTACTTACAGTATTATAAGTGAAGCACACAATAACCTCTCCCCACACCCACCCACTTCCACCAAAAAGAAAAAAGTCTGAGATTAACATTTTGGGATTAAGTCATAGCTCATCTTCAGTGCCTGTATTGCAGGACAGAAGGAGATTGACTGACCAAAGATGACACAGACCAGTCCCAAGGCAGATCTTCTCAACCAGATTAACATTTTTCATATAAGATTTTCAAAACAAATCAGTCTGGTCTTCAAGACAGTAAGTATAAATTCAAGGGATTAGATATTATTACCGTGGCATATTAAAAGAAGATGGAATATCTTAATTAGAATATAGATTGCTTGAAAACAAGTCAAGGATGACAAAAACAACCAAGACGAGATTTGAAATGAACACTGGTTTTAGGAGAAAAACGCGTCTTGATACCAAACAAGAATTACTACACAAAGTAAAACTGAATATCACTAACAAATTCCAACATTCTACACATTTATATTTAAATAAAGAGATAACATTTTAGACAACAGTCAAGGAGGATAACAAATGTTAATTGAATTTTATTATGATTCAAAAGAAGTCTCATGCTCACCTAGGCTGCATTTATTTGATCAAAATATATTGTGAAATTGTATTACAATTTAAAATAACTGTTTTCTATTGTAATTTAAAATATCATTTATTCCAAAAATGAAATTTCATCAGCCATTACCCAAATCTTTTAAATATTCTGATATGTTGCTCAACACATATTGTTATCGACAGTTGTGTTGCTTAATATTTTTGTGTAAAAATTGATGAGTTTGAAAACGCTTTTATATCTTTACAACGAGCTGAATTTAAGAACTGATGTGTTGAAAAATGACATTTTGCTCTTCTTTATGATCTGTAAAAGGTCCGGTGATGATCGTACAGTAGCCTATAATGCATCATTCAGCATTCACACGTCATCTTGTTGAATAACACCGCGTTGTGTCCACTGGCACATAATTGTTAAGTATGACTGAGGTGAAGTGTTTCATTTAACCCCCTGGAGCACAGACTACGGGCAATAATGCAGCACTCAGAGCCAGAGAAAGGAACGGAGGAGCTTTAACTAGCAGATGGAAATTGCCTTTTCATCTCCTTACTCTTTCCGATCCGAACCCACGGATACAATTTGGTGTGTCGCTCGGCGCGGGGGCACAGGGCAGGGAAAGACAAATGAGAGAGGCCCGCCGCTAGAATATGTTCCCGTGGCCCGCCGCTGTGACCTAATTGTGGAAATGTACGCTTCCTCCGAGGCGCCACTCTCGCTCTGATTTCACTGTAATCAACAGAGGAGGACAGAAATGCTCTGTCGCCGCGCGCGGAGCGCCGTCAGAGGAGGCTCGGATATCATACATTTAATTTCCTCATAAATCCTGCCGCAATGCAACAATTTTGAGAGGGAGAGGACCCGGCGACAGATTAATGGGCAAGAAGATTTATTCTGGCACGATCTGAGCTGCTTTGGCTTTTAAGCCTCAATCAGGTTAGGAAATAGGAATGATAAGTGTATCCAAATAAAAGATTCTCCAATTGACCGGCGCAACAAGAACTGGCCCCAGGTTCGCACTCGCATCTGCGCCGGAGAGGGTTTCGGAGACGCGGATGCGAGGCGAGGCCCGGCTTCGAGCGCAGCATGTGACCTCCGGAACGAATGCGGTGGGCAAATGAAAAACAGACACCGCAGACACAAATACACAGGCAAAGTAGCACACGATTACATTTGTGTGCCAACGTTGGGTTAGACTTAAACGTTTCGATTCGAGGCCCACAGCGTGCGTAGTTTCACCCTGCCTGCTCGAGCAGATGTCATTGTGTGATGACTAGACGGAGCACGACTCTCACCTAGACTACAGCCGACTGTTCTCAGTAGCGTGTGGAGCGATTGGATGCCAGCTTGCGTCTCTAAGTAAACCCTCTAAGTAAACAGGTAGATGTCAGATCCCTTCAACAAGGACAATTCAAAGCCTCTTATGGTTTTTTTTAAGCCAAACTGCAACCATCTTATCTCCGCATTAGGATGGGGGTACAACGGACCTGATTATTATTATAATATATATATATATTTTTTATCTTTTCCGTGAAATGAATAGCTTAATGTTTGAAGTAATCTCACATTATGTTCAGCTCATGGGAGCGCCGTCAGGGTGAGAGTCAATGAGAGACAAAGAGAGATGATGACGATCATCATCCTGCTTTAATCAGAAATGGCTCAGAGGATAAACTGTGTCATATCTGGCCCTGTGAATGGGCTTATGCTGAGAGCTCACTGTGCCTTTCCACTACACGCCCTAATATCCGCCCTTCAAACGAGCTACCATAAATCCAGAAGGTCGCAATCAGCCGTGTTAGCTTATTAATTGTACAATTAGCAGGCATAATTTAAATCTTTGACTGTTTTTGACCTTTTCCGAATCACTTCATCTGGGAAACTATTGAATAAAGATATAGATGTGCTTCTTAATAAGTATTTCAAGTCATCATAATTAAGCATTTATAGGAGAGGCTGTGCTATATTATGAATACAGTCATGGCTGACACAGAAAAGTGACAATATTTAAAACAGCATAATATAAATATTAAGGAAAATTTCATTCAAAATGATCAGATTATTGTCAATTGTGTAGTCATTTAAAATATTTTAATGTTTTGGTTACACACACACACACACACACACACACACAAGAAATATCTTAAGCTCTATTTATTTGATTACAAGAAAAAACATTGTGAAATATTATAACTTTCTATTTTAATATATTTTAAAATGTAATTTATTTCTGTGATGCCAAAGCTGAATTTTCAGCAGCCATTCAGTCTTTAGTGTCACATGATCTTTCAGAAATCCTTCTAATATGCTGATTTAGATTTTATTATAATATTTTAATATTATTGTTGAAACAGTGATGCATTTTTAGGATTCTTTGATGAATAGAGTATTTATTTGAAATAGAAAACTTTTGTAAAATTATAAATACAATTAATGCAACAAAATAAGTGTGAATACTTGTAGTATAAATGCTTCATGTAAATTCATTATATCAAGTACTTGTAATCATGAAAACATTTCTAATAAATCATTGCTAAAGAATTACAAGTGCACAGTATTGTGCTGTGCGGCCTCTCGACGGTGATGTCATCTGAGAGTCTGATAACTTGAGACATCTCCTCAAAGAAACATAAATATGCTTGAAATAAGTTTAAAGTGGATAATCAGGCCCTTGAGAGCAATGAGCTCACATTCTCCGCAGCCAATCAAATGGCTCGAATGCTATCCCTCGCTCATTCTAATTCCCATTCTTCCTTCACCCACCTGTTCTGCAGCCTGAAGTGAATATGTTAATGCCCGGCCTTACTCACAAGACACATCATCTGCGTCCCGCAGTCTCCTCCGTCCCCATAACACCGGAGGGGACATTCCCTTGTCCATTTTGCGGACCATATTTAATTTGGTGGACAGATGAGGGACGTGAATGGTGAATAGGAAGGTGAAGTAGGGTTACTCAGGTTGCCCTGCACCCGCGGCTTTGTCAGGCTTCCACGCCATTGTTCTGGAAAAAGCATTCAAACCTTTTGCTAGGAGCATCAAAGGTGCGGTTGAGTCGCCCCGCGCTTTGGAGATCACTGTGCCATTCAGAGCTGACATTATGGAGAACGTACTGCACACGGACAAGGGTCAGAAAAATAGAGGCAGGAGCAAAAGTGGTTCACTCAGCACTTGAAAGAACGTTAGGACTTGAAAAGGAAAATAGAGAAGAAAGGTGCACTGAAAGACAATTTAAAACAGAAAAGAGCTGGCTAAGAGAGCATGCACTAGATAGGGAGCCGTGTATGGTTATGACAAGACCACACAATCCAAAAAAAAAAAAGCTCTTGGAAGTACTGTGACCATGCAAATGTTTGCCATATGTGCAGATCTGAGTGATTCTGGGATGCTGAAGAGAGCTGAACGGACAGGCAGTGAGGCGCAGGTGAGAAACCCTGACGGGCTGCTGGAATGTCCTGGCTGACAAAAGGACTCACTCAAGTCTGCATTAAAACAGCCCTTTTTTGCAGTCCGCAGCAATTGCCTGACAACACAGCTTTTCTCCTTGGTCACCGTTTTCTTTGCAACTTCGACAGCTACTTTCTTTTTCTCTTACTATTGCTATATGAGTGTTTTTCTTTAGTCTGTATGTTTGATTGAGGTAAGCATTTTTGTAGAAATCCGAAAAACTATTTGCAGAGATGTAAAGGTTACGTGACAATGTTTAGAGAAAGCACAAAAACATCATAAATTAGTTTTTGGTACTCAACTTTAGTGAAAACTTCCCTTTTGTTTGTGGCCTTTTGTTAACTCAAAAAAAATTAATTAATAAAAACAATATAATAAAACATACATAAATGGATAGTTTAGAAATTCTGTTATCATTTACTTATCCTCATATGGTTCCAAAACTGTATGAATTTCTTTCAGAAGTTTCGTTCAGATATTTTGAAGGATGTTGGTAAATGATGCAGTGAGATCCAGGCAGATGAGTAATGACTATGTCAGAGATCAATTTTAGAATAGGGAATAACAAATGTATTAAATACTATTATTAATACAATAAAAGAATAAAGTAAATATGAAAATTATAATAAGAAGTAGGTTTAAACAAAATTGAGATCTATCTTATTCAATGATCTATACTAAAGTGCAATCCAAATTATTATATCTAAGGTATGAAGTAGTGAATATCAGAAGAAAAGCCCAAACGATGTAAGACATAAGGAGAGGGAAAAAGCAAAAGAAGCAGGAGAAAGGGGAAGAAAGAGTAGAGAGTTAGGTAAGTAATCAGAGTAGGCTCAAGGAATATATGTGCAGGAAACTTACATCCTCCCAAACTGGTTTTTATGTCTAATAAGAAAAGGTCAAATAGACTTATCCATTATGTCATATAGTTGTAATGACTATGAGGTCAAATCAGGCTAGATCATTGTGACCCGTCAAATGTCAGATATGTGGTTAGACATGGCTTTCACACCTTTAGAAGAAATGAGTTCTTTCAAATATCATATCTTACAAATGACAAAAACACAGTCTGTGGAAAAGAACATCTAGTACCTTTAATGACTAATTCTGAGAAACTTTATTACTCAGGCAGTAGTTGAAAGATGTCCAATATCTAACAAAACTTTCAAACATATGAAATGTGTGTAACATACATATTTTTGGAGAATACTACAAATATTATATGAACATAAATCAAACAAAATAAAAGATAAACATAAATGAGTAACAGTAATGAGTAAATACTTGAATATGAATATATGATGAGGATTAATATAAGATGTGTAAATCGATAAATAATAAATCATAAATGAATATATGGATATGAAAATCAAGGAAAATATAACAACATTGATTATTTACACCAGTAACGACACAGTTGATGGTAGCCATTGACTTCCAGAGTGTGGAAAAAAGATAAATGGCTACGGTCAACTGTTCGGTTACCAACATTCTTCAAAATATTTTCTTTTGTGTTCAACAAAAGAAAGAAATGCAGGTTTGAAACAAGTGGAGGCTCAGTTAATAATGACAGATTTTTTTGGGGGGGGGGGGGTATGTAGTGTTACCCCATTGACTGTTGGAAAAAATAAGACATTTTTTTAAATGGAAAAGAATCTAAAAAAAAAAAAAAAAAATCTAAAAGAGTATATACTTTGTTCATATACATCAATAATATAGATTTTGCATTTGAAGTGGTTGGATTTCAGCAGAACTTTTTTTTTTTTGGTATGGAAAAGTTATTAATTTAAGTTTATATCTGTGTTTAGGTGTATATGTAGGTTCTGTGTGTGTCACACAGCCTGGCATATTCAAGCAATTCTGGCATATTTTCAATTTGCAACCCAGACAGACAGACAGACAGACAGACACACACACACACACACACACACACAGAGAGAGAGAGAGAGAGAGACTCCCTCCTCTCTGACAAGCCATGTCCTTCAGAATGGTAATGATATGTTTAATCCCTGCCATCTGAATTGTTTATATTAAACATCAGTTCATTTAATCCAACATTAGGTGTGAGGAACCATTTCATGAAAATGCAAAACAGGACAGTGTTTCACACCAAGTTTATTTGCATGCAAATATCTTACCTTGTATACATTGGCTGTGTACAGATTGTAATGTAATGTAATGTACACAACTCTATTAATTTTTACATATTAATGAAAAAAAAAGAACTTGTTATTCAGAGAACATTAACTTAAGCAATCAGAACATTTCACTCAAATCAATGATGAAAAGCGAACTAACCAACATTTGTCTTCTCCTAAAGCTGTATCCACAAATCACAGATCAGATTTAAATTTAAACAGATTTAAACAGTCAAGACTCTTTGACTGATCTGAGAACAGATGGATTGGAAGCGCTGGTCTCTGAATGCACCTATAAGGGTGGGATCCCTGCCACAAAGTGTGGCACAATGTGTCTCTGGAGGTGTGCTTGTCTCTCCTATCCTGCAATTCTTACAATTAAGCTGTTACACACTTTCTTCCTTAGTGCATCTGGAATTAAAAGCTGCTAAATTCACAGGTGTCATTATTATCAGTAATGGTGTTGGACACATGCTTTTCAGATCTTCTCTCAATGTAACATGGTAACATTCACAAGCTGTCATTGCTGTTGCAAAGATGAATTCATTTTCTGAAGAAACCAAACTTGTTTTAATTAAACAGTGGACAAAGAAAAAGTAACCCTGCTGAAAATGAACAGTCAGTAATTAGACAGTGAATATGTTGATTGACCACTTCTGAAAACGGATGCCTGTTTAAGTGTCTTCCCTGTTCATTGTGCCCGCTCAGTGACATATAGCCAAGGACAAAACTCATTGTGATCACTTTTAAGAAATTAACCCTGGGTGGCTGGACCAGTTTAAAACTTGTGTCTTTGGTCTTTTAAATGGAAAGTAATACGTAATAAGCATAACGTAATGTAATGTAGGTTAAAATGATATAAATATCAGATTTAATTCCCAAATGTAAATATTATGCAACACCCCCTACCATTCTACACAACATTCTTCCAAGATTCTGTATTCTTGGAAGGATGGTCATTCGACTAGAATGTTAATCAAGATGTGCTAATTATTTAGATTAAGTTCCAAAACAAAATTTCTTTTGTTCCCTACAGTGCCAAAACGTCAAATTCTTAATATACTGTAGGGTGTTAATTAATATTGACTATTTATTCTAAAAATGTATGTTTTGTATTTATTCTAAACATATAAGTTCTGTATTTTCTATAGGACAACTAAACCCTCCTTAATACACAAGCAATTTGTCATGTAAATCGTGCTCCGTCTTTTGCCTCCCGCTAGGTGCGCGTCCGCTGAACGGGAATTTGAGCTCATTTCACAACGCGTTCGCTGGCTGAGAGTGAAGTTACAGCAATAGGATCAATGTTTATTGTGTGGACAAGCCGCTAATTGTGCCTGAATAAACTCAACTTAGAGTTTGATCATTTACATATGAGTAGAATTAGTGGAACCTGTTTAAAGTCCTCTCTGTTGCGGCTGCAGGTGTGGGCAATGGATTCTTTTGCTTGTTTTATTTCGTTGGAATATACAAGTGAAATAAACACTAAGCTACAACAAATCACTACAATCAAGTTACAAAGACAAGTAACAAGACAAGACTCAAATGATTTTAATTCACGAACAAATGAATCAGAGAGTGTAGCCAAATTTTCGAGTGAAAACCTAACAAACTAATTAGTGTCTTATGCAGTCATGCTTGAAGACGTCATCACGCTTCAATCAGAAGAATGCTAAGTCAACATCTTCAGGCGACACTGTGTGAGCAACTTCAGCCATATTCTCCTCGCAGTAAAGATAATCACTGCGTTTGAGCTCCGTTTCGGCCTTTTTGTAATAATTTGTTGTGAGTCTCAGGTGAAATCGTCTGCAAACAAATGAATTCAAGCTTGCCCTCTTAAAAAGACGAGAGGGCGACTGGTCATTGTAGCAAGGACACAAAACTCTGGATTCCAGCAAACTTTTTATACAGCTTTAAAAGGGTCTCTCTTTTTTTCCATTTCGTGCTATACCTCTGGCCAGGCTAAGTCTTTTCTTCCCTGCTTTAATCCTTCCCTTTATTTCAGAAAAACACAAAACCAGGTTCCACGCAGTGCTTTAGTGACTAAAAGCGAAAGAGCTGCTTCTTTCGAGGCTGAACTCTGAGTCGCGCTGGAAAATTGGTTTCTCTGAATAGGTGAAGGAGGAAAAACGTTTAATAGGATCCGAGGGAGGTTCTGCTCTCGCAATCTGCTCTCTAAGCAGGTGGAAATGGGACCTTCTCAATTGTACAAATAGTAAGTATAAACCAGCATGGAAAAGCAATTTTCAGCGACAAGGATTAGCAACTTGCAATGAAAATTGAAACTGGTCGGACGGTCCCCAAATCCCTCTTATTAAACCGACCTGAGCTGCACATTTCCTGTGAAACTGAGCGCTCTTTTAAATAAATAAATATATAAATAAATAAATAAATAAATAAATAACAATAGTGACGTACTAAAATGTAGGCTATCCGAAAAATATCATGAATATCAATCTTTTTAAATACAGCAATATTACGATCAAAGTACTTTTTAATCTCCTGGAAAAAAACATAATTTGTCATAAAAACGTACTTACTAAAGCAATGTAATTTACAGAAATTCTTTTCTATATGTTTTACCGCTCTCCACTTGCACCTCGCAGATCATAATATGAACTGTGCCGTGGATGCGCGACAGACCATTTGAGGCAAGAAACTTAAATAATAATCTGTAGTATCTGTCATGCATACCACCCCCGTGGCCGTGTATAAATGAGCGGTAAGAGAGGGGACAGTTCTGGTGATGGCGTTTCCTTGTCACCCTGATAAGAGCAAGAGCAAGTGATGTCAGCTAAGTGCTCCAGACAGTGATCTCGCGCTGATGAGGACGTCTGCGAGTAAAATGTGACAGTGCAGTCACGCCGTCATCGTTGAATTCATCTGCTGTGCGCTTTGGAGGAAAAAGGTAAACTACAACATCGACTCTCTGGCGTAAGTTTGCTGTAAGATTTTCGCAAGTGCTGAATAGGAATCGACTCTGGGAGGGGTTTTGTCTTATTCTCTGCTTAACGAGCTCTGTAATGTCCTGTTAATTTTGTGTGTACTAGTTAATGAGCATTAATCGGGTACCCCTGGACGCTATTGTTCTGGGGATGGCCATTTGAATGCAAATGGGTGCCAGTGTAAAAGCAAGGTGCTTATTAAACTGGTGCGTGTCCTGGCTTCTCTGGAATTCAGCAGGAGAGGACGGGGCGGTTGGTCGATGCTCACACCAAGTTGGGTAGAAATGGCGAGCTCTCTCCCTCTGGAAACAGTGATGTCCTGCCCGAGACTAGACGACAGGAGCGGGGCCACGGCGGCACCCAAGTCCCTGGCCTTTTCCATCGACAGAATCATGTCCAAGACGGGTCGAATCAGCCGCCGCCGCGGAGGAGGAGCGCCGCGCAGGACTTGAGGAGTCCGAGGGGAAGAGGACGCTCGGCTTGTGCACCCCGATTCCCTGCATGATCCCGATCCAGCCGTTCAGCTACGACCTGCAGGCCAAAGCTTTAATGAACTATTCCGAGTTTTGGAAAGTTAATTTCAGGGGAGCACTATGCACTTCAGCGGCCATGTGTAAACCCACCTGCGGCGTCTGCGGTAAAGCGGACGCGGGAATCAAGCACTCGGTGTTGCCGGGAAGCAGGGTCATCAAGCCGCAGGTGATACACCAAGCGCTGGCCATGCCCACGAACGGATCGTTGTGTTATTTCAATTACTTGGACTCGGCTTATCATCAGTCCGAGCTGCTGAGCGGACACTTATTTTCCTCAGCAATCGCGAACTCTCAAGCACAAGCTATAAGCGCGCATCAGAAGCTCCTCTTGTTGGAGAACGCCAAACTTGCGTGCGTTTCACCCGAGAAATTCCCCACACCTCAGTACCCACATAAAGAGCATCTCCCTGGGCAGCTGGACCAGATAGTGCGGGAGAACCACAGTCTGACTGAGAAGAACGGAGTGAAAGCGCACAGCAAAACGAACAACTGCTCTACGGACGGGAAACCCAAGAGCTTCACGTGTGAAGTTTGTGGAAAGGTAAATGACGGATTTTGTCAGTTGTTCTGACTGGATGCGGGAAAGTCAAATAATGCTCACACGGAATAATTTGCAGATGATTTATTAAGCTCTTTCATTTTTCTTTCATAGGTCTTCAACGCGCACTATAACCTGACTCGTCACATGCCGGTACACACAGGCGCAAGGCCGTTCGTGTGTAAAGTATGCGGGAAAGGTTTCCGACAGGCCAGCACATTATGTAGACATAAAATTATTCACACACAGGTGAGTAAAAAAAATAAACTGCAATTTTTTATAATTTACTATATTTTGAATAATATTTTACTTACACATATGGTGTGATTGTATTCACAGGAGAAACCTCATAAATGTAACCAGTGTGGAAAAGCTTTCAACAGAAGCTCGACTTTAAACACACATATCCGAATTCACGCGGGCTACAAACCATTCGTCTGCGAATTTTGTGGAAAGGGCTTTCATCAAAAAGGTAAGCAACTTCTGAATTCTTTTTAAAGAAATGACATTTTTCGCATGAAATAAAACCCAAAATATTTCATTCGATTATTTTTTTTTTACGTTGTTGAAATGAGGCCTTTATCGATTTAAAATAAGATCAATTTGTCACTCTGCTAACTACTTACTATTACAAGATTTTTACATTTCATATGGGTCAAAACACAGACCTTTAACTCCTTTGTACGTCGACAGTTCTCGAAGTGATATTAACTAAGTTTGACAACTTCTTGACTTCAACATGCAAAGTGCTGATTAGAGAAGGCTTGGAAATGAAACTCTTCTGCTAAATGTAACTTAATTGTGAACTATTGACCTGCTGGGGGAAAAAAAAGACATAATTCGTTTTATTATTATTATTATTATTATTATTTATTTATTTATTTATTTTTCAGGGAATTACAAGAATCACAAACTGACCCACAGCGGCGAGAAACAGTACAAATGTTCAATCTGTAGCAAAGCCTTCCATCAGATCTATAACCTCACGTTTCACATGCACACGCACAACGACAAAAAGCCCTTCACCTGTGGGACCTGCGGGAAAGGCTTCTGTAGGAACTTTGACTTGAAAAAGCACATACGGAAACTGCACGATAACGCCAGTTGTTTATCCGGCGGAAAGGATTCTTCCAGAGGACACCAAAACTGAGACGCGACCGGTTTTTGACTGAACTTGGACAACTGATGAACCGCACGATTTTTTTTTTTGTTTTTTTTTTTTGTGGTGCTTTAACATCTTCCACCGACATGAACGAAGAAAATCATCACATCATCGAGGAATTGTACATAAAACAGAATAAAATATTATTTAATGAAACCGCTGCCATACGGGGCTACCAAGCAATTATTTGTATTTGTAGACTAGACGAAGGAAAAGCGTTTTATAAATAAATGCAACTTATGTGTAAAAAGAAATGTTTGATAAATTTGTTGACAGTTGTTGACGCAGTAAAGCGAATATGCTAAAATAAAATCATAAATACAATAATGTCGGATTTTTTTTTTTTTTTTTCATTTGTAGAAAAAATACCCGAGTTCACCATTCATATTTAAAATCTGTCTGTTTCACATGAAGATGAATTGTTTAATTTTGGTGGGTTTTTATATTTGTATGATTTAGGAAATGTGCACAGAATTTAAGGTCAGTTGAAGATGAATTGAAACGTGATTATTTTCTTATTTGTGAAAAAATAACAAACAAACAGAAAAAGGGACTCTATATTTATTTACATAAAATTAGTCTTTTAAAATGAAGGGGTTGGAAAGAAGTTAACTAGACTATGATTAGCCACATTACAGTAAATTATAAACCTCATAAGCTAGAGTGATTTTACAGTTAAAAAAGGGACAAACAAGACTCATTCATCTATCGAATATAATTAATAACTCGATCTATTGCTTGCAGTCATTCAGTGCACAGTTAAATTTAAAGCTCATAATCACATGTCTGGTGGAGTTCAAAGCCTGTGGTTTCGCTCAGACATTTGATACACGACTCTGCCTCTGTGACCGTACACTTGACTTCAGTTTAATGGCTCAAATTATCAGATAAAACATGGACTCTTGAAAGCCTATTACGTTAATCAACTAAAGAGCCTCAGGGGAAGCTTCAGCGCATCAAGTCGTGTTCATCAGAAGGTGGAAAAAGAACTGCACTTCTCCTCATCACCACAGCTTTAATAAACAATAATGTATTCGGCGCACGGATCCTGGAACAATATTATCCTTACACGCTAACAGAAATTCTGATGAGAGACAAGCGCGTGATCCCAAATCTCGCTCTCCCAATTACAGCCCAATTAGCAATTATGCCCACGTCTTGGGACCACGAAGAAGACTAATATTACTAGCTGAATGGCCTATTCACCTCCTCAGAGACAGAGGTTCTAAAATGTGTTTGAACAGAAGTGTCTTTATTTCATTCAACTGCATTCGAATGTCGTCCCGTGTGGAATATAGGCGTGATTTTTAAAAAAAAACATAGCCTAAATCACGACATGATTTCACAAGGGATAACCGGGTCTCGAGATCTACACTGCATACATTTGATACAGCCTACTGACTTTATAGTGAGCAAATTTCTTGAGCAAACCAAAAAGAGAAAAGGCTAGTAAAATAATAATTTAGAAGACTAAAGATAAACTATATTATTTTTGCAGTGGAATTTTAATGCACCATGTTATATTGTATAAAAACTTGAAGCACTGGAAGAGCATGATTTATATGAATAATGCATTTTCAATCGAATAAAACCGTCAAAACAAGTCTATTTCGTCCTGAACCAAAATGCATCATTTAATTAAAGTTTTCGGGTTCAGCTCGATTTTATTGACCATTAATGACATTCAACGTGGTCTAAAAAGTGCGATGACAGGTTGTAACTTTCATTTTACTTTTTAATGCGTTGGCGATTTGCTGTGAGAGTGGATCGGTTAAGCACAATATAACATTGCCAAAAAAAGGTGAACTAAAAGATCAGAGCATTTCTGGTGGTGAAGAGGTCTGGGAAAATACCAGTGGGGGCGGGTCTCACCAAAAGACATGTTTGTGTGGGGTATAAAAAAATCCCTTTTGTGCAAAGCTGCCTGTCTTGCCTAGTGCCTAAAAAAGATTGCAGAGAAGAAAACAACCTAAAGGCAGTCTCGTTGGCCTTTTTCTGCACTTACCTCTCAGACATCTGAGCAACCAGCTTTGCTTCTAGAAACATGTTAATTGACAACGGAGCTCATTACTGCATGCACATGTAACGCGGCGAGAGGGATTATAGGGACAAGAGCGCATTAATTAACTATCAACAGCGGAGAGCATGTACACGACAGAGATCAGCCGACATTGAGGCATTTACAAGCGACAAAAGCCCGGCTGAGACAGGAAGAAAAAAAAAAGACCCAGACTTTTGTTTGGTCAACTCAATTGATTGTAAATGGAAGATTAACGGGGGTAGCGTCAGCATTTTTAAGGGGGCGCGGAAGAAAAGGCCCCAATTAAGTCCACCAAATGTTAACTACATCGTTTCTCTCAGTTTAGCCCAAATGAAATTCTAATTAAACCGTCCTCCTTCCATCATTTTGGAAAGCAATTTCTCTCCCAGTTGGAGAAGAGCGGGCTAGTTGTAGTACTTGTTAAGAGAAGCATTGCTTCTTGGCACAAAGCGCTAGCGAGGAGCATTGTAGCGCGCCAAGGGGAAAGTTAATGAGCGTCAGGCGCGCGCTCTTTGGATCCGTTCCTACAGATCGGTGTTGAAAAGAAGGACTCAGCCAAGCGACCGCATGGTGTTCTGTACACGTATTTATGTCCAAAAAGATGATGATAAAGAAGGTCAACCTGACAATATGTTGTTTAATCAAGTTTCACAGGCTGTGAACATTCATTTAACGAATAACCGAGACAGCATATAAGCTATTCACAAATAAAATTAATGTAGACATTCACAAATTAAAATATGTAAAAATAAATAAATAATAATAATAAAAAAAAATCAATTCATACAAAAATGACTTGAATACTTATCCTTTGCGATTCACGGGGGTGTAACTTTCCAGAGAAGGCAGGGGGAAATAAAGAATAAATAAAAGGTAAAAAGTCTCATTAAAAGATGAAATTTATATATGGGTCAAAGACGAAAAAGGGTGTAAGCATAAAAACAATAAGTGTAATACTGGTTTAATTGTTGTTGTCCCCCCCAAAAAATTAAAAAGTTTTCTATTTAATTCAATTTCAATTTCGTTTTTGTTTGTCTGAGCACAAAATAAATATCATACATTTTTCCCTGATTTACAGAAGACACTCACTAAAATGTCACTCAGTGTAACAGTCTTGTCAGGCAATTTACGACATATTAAAAGACTAATTACTTTCACCCCAGATACTAATTAGTTGTAATTTCATTTAAATTTACACTCATCTCAGTTTTGCCTTATTTATTACAAGAATTTTTTACTCATTTAAAACACAATAAAATTTAATATGCTCCCTTATTCTTTTATATATTTTACAAGTCAAAATAAGCATGTTGTTTGATTTTTTATATAAGTATTGTGTTACACTGAATGACAATGTAACATTATTTCAACCAAATTTTGACATTTTATTCTCCAAAAGCATATTTAAAACCTTAAAAGTAGACACTTTAATTACATTTAATGTGCTTTCAATGGACATAAAAACTTTTTTGTAAATTTCTTTTGATGCGGATATCTTTACGTCTTTGACCCATATATATAAATTTCAGCTAAAAGCAGCTTTTTCTTCTAAAATATTTTAAAATCTTTTATCTGCCAAAATAAAGTGGTGTGACCAACATGAAATAAGCCATTTTGGTGACAAGAAAAGATATCACATTTTTTAAGAAAGAAAATCATCACATATTTTTCATAGGCATAAGC
Organism: Tor tambroides; assembly: GCA_021397915.2. NCBI lineage: Eukaryota > Metazoa > Chordata > Actinopteri > Cypriniformes > Cyprinidae > Tor > Tor tambroides. The sequence goes on along the minus strand of JAFVLL020039105.1, from coordinate 78,967 downwards.
ATAGGTAGTTCCAAGTCAAATAACAACCAGAAAGCAAGAAAAGTTAATGAAAAAAACATGCTATTTTTAAAATAATTTGTGTACTCTCATACATAACTAATGTACTTTTTAAATGATAGACACCATTATTATTAGGGGGTTTTTTTTGGTTAGTTTTTTTAAAAAAAGACAAAACAAACAAAAACGTTCAACAATTCTTGTCACTTGTCTTAAAAACAAAGAACTTGCCATACATATTTTAAACTATAGATTAAAACATGTCCCATTTTAATGATTTTGGACATCCTTGTTTACACAGGGATGTCTGAAATAGTGTCACAAGCAAAAAGAGAAATGAAACATGCTTTGAGTGTTCCCATTCCCATTCCTAAATGAGCGGGATCAGGCAATTACCCACGCAGGGCCTTGAGTGGCAGGCAGTGGCGCCCCCTTCACTGCGTTCGGCCTGCTCGTCAAGGGCACGCTCAGAGAAGGAGCTTTATTGCTCTAAGGTGTCGAGGCAGCCGCATGGTAGCGGAGCGCGGGGACTCTGCCTCGCCGAAATTACATCAACGTCAGTCTCGGGTATGACCTCCATTCAAAAGCAGTCTTGAGGGCTTCAGGCCATGCAGCTGAAGGGGACCCTTCTGTCCCCTCGTCCAACTCTTTACCCACAATGTCTTAAAAGAGATGAAGGTCTGACCTCAAAACAATCTGTTCCACATTCAACAATCTCAGAGGCCCATTATATAAATATGAATGCAAGTGACGCATTGTGTTAGGAAATATGGGATATGGGCCAAAGGAAACTGCTAAATGAAATCTAAGGCTTATCCGCAGATCTCAAATAGTTATCTGTTTAAATTGCTGTATTGCTAGAGGAGTGACCTGTAATCAGTCTCATTGTTTGCCAGGATCAGTAAATCTGGGATGTCCGGTGCTAATCTTTTGACCCAGGATGCCCTTTCAGGACAATCTCCACTCCCTGTTTTCCAATGGATGGGTCTTAATTAACTCAGAACATAAACCCTGCTGTTAAGCAGGTACTCTCTTCAATACACCAAGTTAGAATGGAGGGGATTTGATATAAAGCGATGTGTCACTCACTGATCCCTTAGGATGTGATTTTACGCCCAGTCCGTGATGGGTTTCTGATCAAATATAGTCCGACCCATATACCATCTTACTGGCATCTATGATTCCACAAAGAAGCTTGAATATCCATAGAAATTTTCCATTGTTCTTTTTAGTGGAAAAAGGTTCCAAAAGTTCTTCACACTAAGAAACCCCTAAGGGCATTGCTGAGAAAATCTTTAGAACCTTTATTTTTAAGAGTGCAAAACATAAATACATGACTACATACAAACATTTACGCAAACATGTTGGGATGGAGTGTATGTTTTGACTACTTGGATTAATGGGATCCAGTGAGGTAAATGGGGAAAATAACACTACCGAAACCCAAAATCAATACAACACAGAATGACGTATAAGTTAGCCAGAACAAAAACACAACAGGAGTCCCCTTATGACCAGCACTAGTGCTGAAATAATAGTTTCAAGAATGGAGAGAATTCCCCAACAGGCTCCCAAGCAAAAGCTATTCGTGTTTAAGTGCACTACATTGACAAAGATCTTTAGTTGTGAAAAGCTCCTTTGAGAGCAATAGGTGGTATGTTTCTGATGGAAGACGAGCTTGTTTCACTAAGGGGAATTTTTAATATTTATAAATCTTCAAAGTTGTCAACATTATTAAATTTTACTAATCGCATCCAAAATAAAAGTTTTTGTTTACACAATATGTGTGTCTTCTGTATATATTTATTTTGTATATATAAAGACACACTTTATACAGTATATATTTTGAAAATATTTACATGTATTTAAAAGCTATATTTATATTCATATAATTTATATTATATAAAAATATATTTAATATATAAATACACATGTTTTTCTTAAATATAAGATTCATAAGTTTATTTATATATACATAATAAATATACACAGTATACACACATATATTATGTAAACAAAAACTTTTATTTGGGATGCGATTAATCGCGATTAATTTTTTGACAGCACTATTTATAACACTTCGGAGATCTAATTATTAAAGATTAATGGAAATACTCAAAAATTTCATTACATATTTTTATTTAGTAATTCTTCAATTATTTAAACAGAACAAAATCAAGCAATGGTGCCATGATCCTCAATATAATCAGGCTTTCTTGTAACAGCTACTATGCCATTTTTACAGACACTAGTTATTCAGTAACAAACAACTTTGTTCTATCATCTTACGACAGTGGTCTGAAGATCTGGCTGAAGGCCAGGTGTCTGAAGCCCAGAGCTGATCTACAACATTTGGCCTTGGCCTGTGCCTGGGCTCTGACAGCCTCAGTTGGCAGTGGTATCCGTAGCCAAACCACCTCAGGGCTTTCCCCATTAGAATACATAATGCAGAACTAGTCATTTGGAAGGGCTCCAGATCGTGCTCTTCAAAACCCTTTTAGATAATTTGCTGTCTTGCCCTCCACCCACACCCAGAATTCTCCACCCCTCCACAGCCAACTGAAACCCCCCGCCAATTTGGAAGCCTCGACTGGTGCCCTGACCTCAGGGGCAGGAGTCCCAGCTGAGGAGGAAGGGCAGCTGCCAACCACCACCACTTCAACCCTGACCATCCAGATGATCGCGTTTGTCAAGCCGCCACTCCGTGTCACCCTGAACTGGTTTGATCATCCAATTAGGCTAGGTCACAGTCTGCAATTTCTCCCACCATGGACGTACGATAGACAGTGAACGAGTATGAGAAAAAAAAAATCATGATTAAACAGTATATGCACTCAAAGTCAATAAAAAATATGCATGTTTGTTATATACACCCACTTAGATACAAGCTACTTTGGAGTTTGTTTCATGCCTGGATTCCCAAAACCACCAGTCTGATTATGAGAAAACGGTACTAAAACAACAAACTTAATCAAAGAACAAATCAAATACATCATTTTCAGAGTTATAGACAACTTAATTCTCAAGTCAAGTGGCTGACCCTTCAACAGACAGGCAATACAAGAACAATTATCGCATGGACAGTCCAAGTGCTCAGAGAGGCTTTGTATAATGGCAGTCATGACCTCATTGCTGTTGAGGGTTCAGGTAGAAGGCAATGAGGTTTAGGGGTGCATTTAAAAGCAAGATTTTTGCACACAAATTTTCCCACACAGATTTGCATATGTGTGTCTTGAGACTGTGCAGCAATGCTTGCAAGATTTTTGATTTAAGCAACTCAGACACAGGTTTTGTTATGTAAATTTGGAGAGAAATTGTGGGTATGGAAATAGGATGATAAATTAGTTTTGCTAAAAACTACTTTAGAGTAACTTAATACCATTTCATCTGACAACTGCAAAAATAATAATAATGTATAATAATGAGTAAAATATTAATAGATTTATTACTTCATTACAAACCACAGCTGATTTTTACAAGTGATTCATTCGTTTTTAGATATACAAAAGAAAGGATAGTGGCGTAGTTACAGAAAATGTAGTCCGTATTGCCCCCTTGTGGATGCACATGTTAATACAGCATTCAATGAACACATTTATTCTGTATTTGCGTATCTATTATTCACATAAAAAATATGACACACAAAAATAAATAAATAAATATAACAATTTTGGTAAAGAAAAAAAAATACTAAATAAGTCACACACATCAGACAGCTCATTTAGGTTTGGGTCTAGGGGGTTTACCCTTGCATTGTGCAGGGGAGAGATCTTGTCTAGTTTTCAATTGCTGTTGCCTAAGCAATCTCTCAGTCTCACTCACCGGCGGTTGCCCTTTCCCAAGCAAATACTGCTCCCATTCTGGTAGTTTCCGTTTGACTGAGGCCCAATAACGAGTCTATGACAGGACAACAAAAGAAAAACTTTGTTAAAGGAACAGAGAATTCATAATTATTTACTTCCGTATCATAAACAGGTAAAACATTTCATGCTGGCATCTGCATTTCAACTACAGCAGTTGTCTTGTTGTATTATAAAAGCACATGTCATTCTATTCACTTCATAAACGTCCCTTTTCGATTCATTATGACGGCCCTGATGGACACTCAGTTTCTTGGAGAAAGATGCTGTTGGCATTATATACACATGCAAAAAATACTTCAAATGCAACATTTACTATTGCATGTGTTCAAAAATGAAACACTGTGCAAGATTTATCTTATGAGAAGTAACTAATACCTCAAGGTTAATAATATCTGGGTGAAGAAGCTGTCTGGTTTGAAGATTTTTTTCAGCATTCTGTAAATCCTACAACAAAAATACAAATAAAAATACAAACAATTTCAAATCAATATGTGTGTGTGTGTGTGTATATATATATATATATATATATATATATATATACACTACCGTTCAAAAGTTTTGGATCAGTAAGACACTTTAGACCGGAGTAATGGCTGATGGAAATTCAGCTTTGCATCACAGAAATACTTTAAAGTATATTAAAATAGAAACCATTATTTTATACTGTAATAACATTTTGCAAGATTACTGTTTTTTTCTGTATTTTTGATCAAATAAATGCAGCCTTGATGAGCATAAGAAACTTCTTAAAAAAAATTACAAGTCTTACTGATCCAAAACGTTTGAACGGTAGCGTGTGTGTGTGTGTATATATATATATATATATATATATGAATTTTTATAAAAGATTATAGGACACTGATAATTAAGTCAAACAGACTATTATAAAAAACAACAGCAAAAAAAAAAACAATTTTTTTCTTAAATTTTTTTTTGTAGTCATTAAAATTCTCCTATGTTCATTTGACTGTATAATAAAACAAAAACTTTTTTTTTTTACTGTACTATAATAGAGCTCTGTGAAGCACCTTGTTTGGAATACAGTATCATATCATATAAATATATAGTACAGTATATGTATAATACAGCACACAGTAAAGAAACCTTAAGGATCTGAGCATTCCTCTCCTTCGCTGCTTGAGACATCAGACACTGTTGTTTTTTCTTAGCCTTCTGCTGCTCACAGCGCGCTTCCATCTGCTGCAGCAGTAATGCTCTTTTCCCCAGTCTACATGAGAAAAATTACATTCATTAAGCCATTCAGTTTCATAACAATGATTGCATAATTAAAATTAGGATTAAGAGAAGCTTTTTAACCGATGAGTACAACTGAAAGGACTCACATATCTTCATGTTTCTGGGTGAGTTCAAACTCTTCGTGTGAATAAGAGGCCATTTAATGTAGTTTAAAAGACATGGAAAGAAAAATCAAACTCTGTCACTTGACTGAAACTTCATCAAAGTATATATACGCCATTATATACTTTCAAAACCTCATACTGTCACAACAACCACGACTGTTACTCTGCGACCACAATATCCGGAAGCAAAGCTCTCATCTAAAGCCTGCCGTAACCATAACTACCAACTACCATGTGTGCGGAAATGACTGCTCGTGAGCGAAAGATTAAGACAAGTGCTCCCTCTATTGTTGGGAAGAGTTGAACAAACATAGAGCAGATTAAAGTTATATTTTATTTATTTTTTATTTTTTTTATTAACTTTTAATTATTAAATCATTAAATTAGGGTTGGCTAAAATGGTCCTTTCCCTATTTTGATGTCAGTTAAAAACTGAATGCACACACTAAAAGCATCACTTCCAGCAAAACAGCTACAAAGATTATCTAAAAAATATACATACAGTTTTTAATTAAGCATATTGTGTTTTAGTCAAAAAACAGCTTTGCAATTCAATGTTCAATCTCATAAATTGCGGTACAATATAATCTAAACAGAAAATCCCTAAACATAAAATCAGTAGGCTACAACAGTTCTTACAAGGGGGAGATGGAGACAAAGAAAAAACAAAACATGCCAAGAGGGAATTGGTCTGTTTATGGAAGAAGTAATGGAAGGATGAAACCAATAACGAACTTGTTTTCGTCCGTCTTTTGTTACTACATTTTATGTTTTCAATGATTCTGCAGATAGGCTACTGTACATCTACCGTAGGTTCTGTACTTATGCATGTCTTATGTCTCACTATTTTATCAGTATAGGGACTATTTGCTTTAACAGTAGAACCATAAAGATCGACATAGTTCAGGTGTTTATCATCACATTCAGACTGTTAATCAATGACTTTAATGATCCACCTATGGGAATGGTATAATTTGGTGAAAAAATAGGTGCTGAAACCTCAGAACATATTCAACCATTCATCTAATCTGCTGCTGAGATATCAGTTCATCTACATCATAGATTCATAGCTGTCATCATGTGATAGGCTGTCATCATGTGACACACAATTCTTTCTCTGTTACTAGTCCTATAGAGGAAAAAACAAACACATCAGCTTCACATTATCTCAAGGGTTGCCATGTCTTGCATTAATGTACCACCATAAAGCTTGAAACCTCTTAGCTCACTCTGAATCTAAGGAAGCAATGCTGCAAGGCTTTTGAGAATGTCTCTATAACTCATTCCCAACTCAAAATAAAACCCAATTACTTAAAATGAAGGAACGAATTTGTGCTCACGTCACGATTTAGCCTATTTATTTTTTCTCCTGAATGTCATGTGCAGGGCTCCATATTAGGATACTGCTGTCTCAAATAGAAACCATGCAGTCACATTACTTCCTCTGCGGTTACACATAATCTGTTTCTACTTTATTAAAAATAAGCAACATACATCTTTAAAAATGTTTAAATTATTTTAACATTTACTGGTGCTAATTTTCATAGTTATATAGTTATCACCACAAATTTCATTTTTTCAAAATTTCATTATTTTACAGTCCATAAACATATTTTATATATATATATATATATATATATATATATATATTGTCGCGGGGTGGAAGGAACACGCAACAAGGAGAGCTCAGATAGATACCCCGGAGGGTGGATTTTATTAGAACAGATCGTGAGAGAGGTGAAGTGAGGCGTGACGGTGAGTAGCGTGCTCTCTGGTGCGTGGCGGTGGCGTGAAGGACCGGCTCTGTCTTCGGTGCAGGCTGGGTCGATCAGTGGCTCGTGTCTGTAAGAGAGACACAGAATACAGCGTGTTAGGGTTCATCCGCTGTGGAGTTGAGACTCCCCGAGAGCGGGGCTCACGCAGCTTATCTGGCTGCGGCCAAATTGGGGACAGGTGCGCTCGCCTCTTCCCTAACGAGCGAGCGCAGGTGTTCCTCGTACATTTCCAGGGCAACGCTGATAGATCCTCGGGATGCTCGTCACACTCCCCCCCCCTAAGCGTTGTCCTGGGCCTGGAGACAAGACAAGACGACAATAAGGGGGAGACTGGGGGTGGGTGGGGAGTGACCCCTGACAGACCTGCAAAAGCTGACCACATCCGCGACAGGCCGTCCGCGTTGGCGTTCAGGGCCCCGGCTCGGTGGCGTACTTCAAAGCAGAAGTCCTGGAGCGCGAGGAACCACCGCGTCACCCTGGCGTTGGTATCCTTTGCCTTAGCCATCCATTGTAGGGGTGCGTGGTCAGTAAAGAGAGTGAACTTACGGCCGAGCAGGTAGTATCGCAGCTCCAGGACGGCCCACTTTATGGCCAGGGCCTCCTTCTCTACTGCCGCGTAATTCCGCTCGGCAGGGGTCAGCTTTCTGCTAATAAACAAGACGGGGTGTTCCTCACCTTCCTGGACTTGGGACAGGACGGCTCCCAACCCCGTCTCAGACGCGTCCGTTTGCAGCAGGAAGGGGCAGCCAAAGTCGGGGGCACGCAGTACCGGCTTCTCCGTGAGGGCTTTCTGGACACGTCGGAACGCCTTCTCCTCTTCGGGTCCCCACAGGACGCGTTCAGGCTGCCCCTTCCTGGTCAGGTCTGTCAGAGGGGCGGCTAGAGAGGAGAAGTTGGGGATAAAACAACGATAGTACCCTGCCAACCCTAAGAATGCTCGTACCTGGGTTTTCGTGCGGGGCCTTGGAGCGGCACGGACGGCTTCAACCTTTTTGTCTTGGGGCCGGATGAGTCCCCGCCCAACTTGGTACCCCAGGTACTTCGCCTCGTATAGCGCCAGATGACATTTGGCAGGGTTGGCGGTAAGCCCGGCCCGCCGTAGCCCCATCAGCACCCTCCGCAGACGGTCCAGATGGTCCTCCCAACGCTCCGAGTGGATCACCACATCGTCCAGATAGGCTGCAGCGTACTGCTGGTGTGGGCGCAGTAGAATGTCCATGAGCCTCTGGAACGTGGCAGGTGCCCCGTGCAGGCCGAAGGGAAGGGCCCGATATTGCCAGTGCCCACTAGGGGTCGAGAACGCTGTTTTTTCTTTGGCCGCTTCGGCGAGGGGCACCTGCCAATACCCTTTTGTGAGGTCTAAGGTGGAAATGTAGCGGGCCCGGCCGAGACGGTCCAGTAGCTCGTCCACCCGGGGCATTGGGTATCCGTCAAACTCTGACACTTCATTGAGGCGTCTGAAGTCATTGCAAAAGCGGAGGGTGCCATCCGGCTTGGGTACGAGGACAATGGGGCTCGACCACGGGCTGCGAGACGGCTCTATCACCCCTAACCTCAGCATGTGCTGGACCTCATCCTCAATAGTCCGCCGACGAGCCTCAGGGATACGGTAGGGCCGCTGTTTTACTATCACTCCTGGGGGTGTTCTGATATCATGCTGCAGTATGTGGGTGCGGCCTGGCACCGGGGAGAACACATCCGAGAACTGACCGACCAGGTGCCGGAGCTCAGCCTTCTGGGGCGCTGATAGTTCTGGGTTCATGTCGACGGGGGCCGGGTCTACTGTCGCTAGGGCCACCGTCTGTGTTGGGGTCCCTACCCACTTCTTCAACAGGTTGATGTGGTAGAGCTGCTCAGTGTTGCGTTTTCCTGGCTGGCGCACCCGGTATGTGACGGGACCCACGCGCTCGAGCACCGTGTAGGGCCCTTGCCAAGTGGCCAAAAACTTGCAGGCTGAGGTTGGGACTAGCACCATTACCCGGTCCCCCGTCTGAAACTCCCGGGGCTGAGCTGGCCGGTTGTAATGGCGTTGTTGGGCCTGTTGTGCTTTGGTCATATGGTCCCGCACTAATGGCATGACATGATCGATGCGCTGCCGCATTTCCGCGACATGCTCGACGAGGGATCGATGGGGGCTGGGCTGTTGGTGTTCCCAAGCTTCTTTGGCCACATCCAGCAGGCCGCGGGGCTGTCGCCCGAACAGGAGCTCAAATGGGGTGAAGCCGGTGGACGCCTGCGGCACCTCGCGTATACCGAACAAGACGTAGGGAAGCAATTGGTCCCAGTCCCTCCTATCTTCGGCCGCCACTCGCCGCAACATCTGCTTCAAGGTTTGGTTAAACCTCTCTACTAGGCCATCCGTCTGAGGGTGGTATACGGAGGTGCGCAGTTGCTTCACCCGGAGTAAGCGGCAGAGGTCGGCCATGATGCGGGACATGAAGGGGGTTCCCTGGTCGGTCAGTATCTCGGCCGGAAGGCCCACCCGGCTAAACAGGAGGAACAGCTCGTGTGCGATGTTCTTGGCTGTGGCTTTCCTCAGGGGCACGGCTTCTGGATAGCGGGTGGCGTAGTCGACGATGACGAGGATGTGTTCATGCCCCCGGGCCGACTTAGGCAACGGCCCTACCAGATCCATCCCGATGCGCTCGAAGGGCACCTCTATGATGGGCAGGGGAATGAGCGGAGAGGGGGGCGGTAACTTTGGGGCTGTCCTTTGGCAGGTGGGGCAGGCCTGACAGAACTGTCGCACTTCGGCCTCCAGGCCCGGCCAGTGGAAGCGGTCACGGATTCGTTGGGTGGTGTTTTGCACCCCGAGGTGGCCTGCCGTAGGGTGTGCGTGGGCCAGCTGTAGTACCGCTTCCGTCTTGGAGCGGGGCACGACCAGTAAACGTTTCTCCTCCCCTCTCCGCTGGGCGACACAATACAGCAGACCGTTCTCCACGATGAAGTGGGGGAAGGGGTGCGGCTTTGGCTGGCACTCCTTTCCTTCTAGCACTCGAACTTGTTGCCAGCAGTGCTTTAGCCGTTCATCCTCTCTCTGGGCCCGCCCAAACGAGCCCCCTCCCACAACCTGTTGGTACACATCAAAGTAAACATTAGTATCATGGGAGGGGGACTCACCTTCTCTCCCACTGTCGGTGGCCTTGAGAACGGGGCGGCGGTGAGGTCCAGTTTGCCGCCGGCCGCGGCGGCCCCCTCTTGAGCTGGCAGGCTGTGAAACGGAGGCCAGTAACGCATCAAACCCTGGCCAATCCCTTCCGAGTAGCACGTCCACCGGCAACTTCCGCACGACTCCCACTTCGAGGGGCCAGGCTCCGGGACCCGCGGAGATCGTCACCCGTCTCGTGGGCACCTCGCGAGTATCCCCGTGGACGCAGGCAATTGGAAGCCGAGTCTTCGTTTCGCGGCGGGGTGGAAGTACTCTGGGGTGGATGAGGCTGACGGTGCTGCCGGTATCCAGCAATGCCTTGTGGGGCCGTCCGTTAATGCGCACGTCCGCTTCTGGGGCGCCGTATGGCGGCTCTTGATGCACAGCACAGCCTGCCAGCCAAGGCGGTGATCTTGCACCGCAGAAACAGTGGGCATGGACTCATCCTGAGGCCCCGGGGCCGCCGCTCTGCTCATCGGTCGCCCGGTGCCCTCCGGCGCGCGTTGCTCCTGGACCACCCTCCGGGGAAAGAACGGCCCTCGCTCCCCGGCGTCTCGGCGCTGGGCCGCCTCCGCCAGCTCGATCGCCTCGACTAGCTCCCAGGTGGTAGTGGGATTCCTCATTCCCACGGCTTGGCGGAAGACGCGGGGCAAGGCACGTAGGAGGCGATCGACGACGACTCGTTCCGTTACCTGAGCCGCTGTGGGGTCTCCGTCCAAGAGCCAATGCTGGGCCAGACGCGTTAGGTCGGCCGCCTGGGTGCGTGCCGATACTCGGGGCTGGTAAATCCAGTCATGGAATTGTTGGGCGGCGCAGATCGGCGATAATCCGACGCGCGCTAAGATCTCCCTCTTCACCTCCTCATATCGGCTTCCGACTTCGGCGGGGAGACTAATGTACGCCCGCTGGGCTTCGCCGGTGAGGAGAGGACCCAGCGCGTTCGCCCAGTCATCGGGATCCCAGCCCTCTGTAACGGCCGTCCTCTCAAACAGCTGCAGGTACGCCTCGACGTCATCCTGGGCCGACATCTTCGGGAGGAGCTGTGTCGCTTGTTTCCGCGGATCAGGCAACGGAACGGGCTGGCGGGCGGCCAGGCGAAGTCCGGCTAGTTCTTGGTCAGCCTGGCCCTGCCGGGTGGCCAGATGTTCTACAATTTGCTGCTGGCGCAGGCTGACCTCGGCGAGCTGCCGGAGTAGTTCTTCCATGCCGAGGGGAGGAGGTGCCGCCTGAGGGAAACAGAAAAAAAAAACAGGTGAGGTGAGTGTTGGAGATCGCTTGTTGGTGTATCTTCCACTAGTGTGCCCGCATTCTCCACCAGTGTCGCGGGGTGGAAGGAACACGCAACAAGGAGAGCTCAGATAGATACCCCGGAGGGTGGATTTTATTAGAACAGATCGTGAGAGAGGTGAAGTGAGGCGTGACGGTGAGTAGCGTGCTCTCTGGTGCGTGGCGGTGGCGTGAAGGACCGGCTCTGTCTTCGGTGCAGGCTGGGTCGATCAGTGGCTCGTGTCTGTAAGAGAGACACAGAATACAGCGTGTTAGGGTTCATCCGCTGTGGAGTTGAGACTCCCCGAGAGCGGGGCTCACGCAGCTTATCTGGCTGCGGCCAAATTGGGGACAGGTGCGCTCGCCTCTTCCCTAACGAGCGAGCGCAGGTGTTCCTCGTACATTTCCAGGGCAACGCTGATAGATCCTCGGGATGCTCGTCACAATATATATATATATATATAGTATCTCACAAAAGTGAGTAAACCCCTCACATTTCAGCAAACATTTTAGTATATCTCCTCAAGGGACAATACTATAGAAATGAAACTTGGATACATTTTAGAGTAGTCAGTGTGCAACTTGTATAGCAGTAAAGATTTAGTGTCTTCTGAAAATAACTCAACATACAGCCATTATTGTCAAAAAAGCTGGCAACAAAAGTGAGTACACCCTAAGTGATAACAGATATAATGTCATTTAACCATGCAAAGCCACATGTCCTATTCATCATGTTCATGTTCTTGTCTTCCTGACAGGACCATACAAATTTGTTTATCTTGTATTAGAGCAGTTAAAATTTGGTGATTTGAGTACAATTCTCTCATATTGACCATTGGATGTTCAATATGGCACCTCATAGCAAAAGAACTCTCTGAGGATTTGAGAATTAGAATTGTTGCTCTACAAGATGGCTGGCCCTAGGCTATAAACTCGGTAACACCTGAAACTGGGTAGTACGGTGGCCAAGATCCTGAAGGTTTTCTGAATTCAGGGTTCCACTCAGACAGGCCTCACAAAAATTCGATCATAGAAGTTAGGTCGTGCTGTGCATCAGAATTAGGCTGACTAAAAAACAGATGCATGAGTGCTGCCAGCATTGCTTTAGAGGTTACGGGGGAGTGTGAGTCAGTGGAGCTCAGACCATACCGCATGCTGCAGCAAGTCAGTGTGGCCCAGTTGTCCCAGGTAGAAGCCCCTTCTGAGTTAGCTCACAAAAAAGCCTGCAAACAAGTTTGCTGAAGACAACCTGTCCAAGAGCATGAGTGCTAGAACCATGTCCTGTGAATGCAGTGAGAATAAGATAAACTTGTTTGGCTCAGATGGTGTCCAGCATGTGGCGATACCCTGGCAGTGCCAAGAAAACTGTCTTGCCTACAGTCAAGCATGGTGGTGGTAACATCACTGGTCTGGGGCTGCATGAGTGCTGCTCTGGTACTGAGAATATGAGTTCATTCGAGGAAACATGGATTCCAACATGCTATGACATTCTGAAGCAGAACATGATGCCTCCCTTCGACCATTGTGGCAGTTTTCCAAACTATTCATGTTACAACCACACTGCCAAGATGACAACTGCCTTGCTGATGAAGCTGAAGGTGAAGGTGATGGAGTGGCAAAATTATGTCTCAGACCTAGACCCTACTGATCACCTGTGGGGCATCCTCAAGCAGAAGGTGGAGAAGCACCATGTCTAACATCCAGCAGCTCCGTGATGTCATTATGGTGGAAGAGGGATGCCAGCAACAACCTGTGCAGCTCTGGTGCTGCTCCATGCCCAGGAGGATTAAGGCAGTGCAAGATATCAGTGGTGCCCCTACAAAATATTGACATTTTGGACACAGTTTTGACATGTTCGCTTAGGGTGTACTCATTTTTGTTGCCAGTTATTTGGACAATAATGGCTACATGTTGTTATTTTTAGAGGACAGTAAATTTGTACTTCTATACAAGCTGCACATTGACTACTCTAAAATATATCCAAGTTTCATTTGTGCAGTATTGTCCCTTGAGAAGATATACTAAAATTGTTGCTGAAATGTGAGGGGTGTACTCACTTTTGTGAGATACTGTATATAATTTGAGCCATGAAAAATATTCCAATATATTTTATATAAACAGTGAAATTATTTAGAGGAACAAATGCTTAAAATTTCTAAGATGAAACTGCATTTGGTAGTTTTCGTATTACAATCATGTTTCACTTGAACACTTCTTCACTTTACTGTGAAGAGATGTGTTATTACCATCAGCAGCACCAGAAGACATTCTTGGTGATGTAGCTGTTGTCATATTAACATCATCAACATCTTCTCATCTCGCCCTCTTATGCTTTCATCATTTTCACAATTACATTACACTTTAAGCATTTGGCAGACACTTTTTATCCAAAGCAACTCCCACTGCATTCAAGGCATCTATTTTTTCAGTTGTTTTTCCTTCATTTATTTTGTCCCTGCTGTCCACTCCTTTTGTTGCCTATTACCTGTTAACTTTTGCTATGTACCTCGCCTAACAGAATCTTCTTGGGGCCCCAGACAAACTGTTCTTGGGGCCTGAAATGCTTAAAGGCAAATCTAACTAGCTCTTGTCTCTCTGATTTGTCCAAAACAGCAAACATAAAGTAATCTAGTACACTTTGTTTTAGACTTTGAAGGTGTCCGACCACAAGAGTTTCATGGAGAAAGAACTTGACCAGTGGGGCCTGGTAGTGCTTCAATCCTAGAGTCCCCAAACACTTCAGGATGCGTGTGATGCGAAGGTTGTTGTGTGAATATCTGCAAAATCAAAGAAAAAAAAAAGACTCACTGCAAATGCCTAGAACAACATCAATGAAATTCAACAAAAAGGAAAAAACATTACAACATAAACCTGTTCAGGTGTCTAAAGCGGTCCTTCCAGTGAGGAGCACGTTCCACCTCTCCTGTTGATTCATCAACCAAACGTATACCATAGAAATCCAACATGAGCTTGTATGATTTCACCAATTTACTCTTCGCTTGATTATCTTTACGGAAACGCTGGGAAAAAATGACAAATCCAGTCAGACAAATACTTCATAGGAAAAGTTCACCCAAGGATTGATAGTCTGTAATAATTTATCACCCTCATGCTGAAAACCCCCCATAAAAATGCATCTTTTAAACTGACCTTTATTTCCTTTTTTGTGAGCTCATGTGCACTCCAATTCATCCCTGTGTCTTGTAATGGAAACAGCCTGCAAAGGTTTGAAATGGTTAGCTGAATGACAGCCATTCAAAACACTAATATATATATAATATAGAATAATTAAAACCAGAGCTCTTGGATGTTGCAACAGGATCTAACCAATGAATGTAGGTCAAAACTATTTCCAGCCTCTCATATTCACCCCACCACTGCTGGTGAAATTCGTCAATGTGAACATCTGCACAAACAAAGGTAACATGTTTAAGAACATGCTTTCTTTGAACATATAAAAAAAGTATGATTTAACTACAGAATGAGCACAATGCCATACCGTCAGTTGAAGATTTTATTTGACCATAGTAAAATTCTAGGTTATAGAACCGTCCCTTGAGAGCAAATAAAAAAAAAAAAAAAAACTTTACAACCCAATTCCCAATATCTTCTCCTATACAAGACTATTTAGTGGGCTGTGAAACCAAATAGAGTTTTGTGTAAATTATACACTAAGCAATCTGACATGCTAGAGGTGTCAAATTCTAGTAGATATAGTGTATTACTTACTTCATATGGTTCATCATCATTGCCTTCATCATCATCATAAAAGTTCTAGAGTCAAAACAAATACAATACAAAATTATCACGTAAAACTGAGTTTTTATAGATTAGTAGAGAGGTTTTCACAATATTTAGACAATTTATATTTAGATTCTCACCTACATTTTTCCTCATTCAGTGTGTCAATGGATGAATGTAAGTTGGCATGTTTATTTTAAATAGAAGAGTGGGGTAAGATATATATATATTTTTTACCATGGCTGTATACTTTATATGCTAATTTAGGAGACACAGATATCTTCATAAAAATGGTTCATGCACAAGCTTTACCCCTCTCATTTTTTAAGACAAACTTACCCGGCAGCTATGTCGAAAGTCTTGCATGTCCTTTGCAGCATTCATGTTCCTGTGACTTCTTCTGTGCAACACCTGTAAACAAACACAGAAATCCCAAATGAGACAGTTGTTTGTAAAATTAATAGAAACAGAAAGTGGGAAGAATGGGAATTATTATAAAACATGTTTCTTAAAACAGGTATTCAATAATAATAATACATACATAGGCCTAATTGCCTTTAGTTATGAATCTAAGTAATCAAAATAGGAAGCTGATCACGTGGTATGTTATACAGGCGCCTTAGGTAACGTTAGTATAGTTCATAAATAAAATCAAAAATAGAACCAATCGATAAACAATGACTATAAATGTAAGAAAGCTACTGCCGTGTGCACGTGACTGCGCGCTGTTGTAGGATTAATTAAAACAACAAAAGAGACTAAGTTACCAAATGAAAATCTAAATCGCACAGCACTGAAATCAGGCCTACCTTCTTTCTGGGTGCTTTATGTTCGTATTCGTCTTCCCACGTGGAGTCCAATTCGCACTCATCATCTGACTCCATGTTAAGTATATTGGGGGTAAATTGCACCAAACTCGGGGGCCTGATTTAATACTGAATACCGTTCAGCTCAAAGAAAAACAAATCTTTTTGCGCTGCCTGCAAATTACTGCAATTTTATTTTTTAAAAATGTTTCGTGAACTCAGCCCCATTTACTAAGACAACGCCAAATTATGACTAAGTCATACATAAGTCACATAACTAAGTGCTCAATCACTCCCGCTGTCAAGTGTAGGCTAAGTTAAAGCTGAAGGTCATGGTGAATCGAAAGCATTTCCAGTACGATTCAACAAGAATGGCACAACTTCAGTTTACTCATGGGTTGCCATGTCTTGCATTAATGTTCAAAATGAAGGTTATGAAAGATCTTAAAGGAAGGCCTAGACTACACTGGCACATATTTTTGCAATTTGCAGAATCAAACTTTAAGAATAACCTTTATGAGAATATTCTAAAAAAAAAAAAAAAAAAAAAAATTCATATGAAACAGGCTAACAGAAAAAAAAAAATCAGGATTGATGGATGTATCAGTAGGAAGACGTTTATTTGCTTCAGCAGCAGAAACCTAGATAATAATAATAACAAACCAATTTGTTATAATTTTTACATACTTCAATAGAATCACCTATAACCATATCGCATTTATACAAAGCATGCAAATTTAAACCAAAGAAGAAAACATGTAGACAAATTTACATTTATGATTTGATGAATTTACTATTTCTGTTCTTTTTTGTCAACTTGCTAAATCTATACTACTACTACTAATAAACATTTATCTTTAAGAATAACATTTTAACTTAAAAGTTATGAAGGACATTCCAATATACTTCCAAACATACCTTATATAGTTGAATTCCAAATATACATTTCTGTGTATTTTCTTTTCATCCTCCCATGTGGAGTCCAACTTGCACTCACTGACTCCATGTCAGGTCCAATAACACATATATAAAACGTCTACCCAGACTCTATAAAGCTCTCAACCTTCCCACTGCTAAGAGAAAATTAAGCCGAAGGTCACGGTGAACCTCAAGTATTTCTAGGAGGCTCCAGAGTTACCATATCTTGTATTAATGACTGAGTGAAAACCAAGGCTAGGATCTAATGGCAGGTCTTTACACGAATTTAGACTGAATTGGCACATATTTTTGCTATTTGCAGTATCCAAACTTTAATAATGATCTTGATAAGAATATTCGTTGAAAAAACTTTTTAAACAGCTTTAATATTCATTTGATTTCCATTACATGTTCAGTGTGTTTTATAACAGGCTTTATTGTAGCATTTTATTTGTAAAAGAAGAATTTTATCAGTGGGAAGACCTTTATTTGCTTTAACAGTATAAGCCTCAATAAAACAAAACAGCACAGTTTTTACATACTTCAACAATCACCTACTACTGTATTGCATTAATACAAAACATACAAATTTAATTTTATAGTAGTTTCTAATCACAAGTTATCAGCTAAATTATGTGATTGAATATTTAACTTTTCAAAGCTCACACTTCAACTTGAAGCATGAAGAAATTTTCAATATTTCCAATTTCCAAAATAATTCATCAGAGTAGACAAAATCATAGTACTCACAAATCTAACATTTACTGGAGCTACTTTTCGTAGTGCAACTTTTCTTTATCACAATTTCATTACTTCACTTCATGTAAAGCAGTCAGGCTTTAATCAAGTTGTTTTGTCAGTGAAAAGATTACATTAACTTCATTTATCAGTACAATCCATAATAAACCAAAGTAAGAAAAAAACATTTCCTACAAGGCAGACAAATTCACTTTTATGATGCTATTTTTTTCTCCTTTTGTCAATGTGCTAAACAATCAAAATAAAATACATTCATCTTTAAGAATAGCACTTTAACTTAATAAAGGACATTCCAATATATTTTTGTAATTTAACTTAGACAAACAAATGTATACTCATAAGACCAGCATTTACAGCGTTTAAGTTTTCCTATTACAACATTTCATTAATTTCTCAAATTTTTATGCCAGACGTCAGAAAAAGCCCCTTCATTAAACTGCTGAAGAATCATTACCATCACCATTATACATGTCAGACATCTCACATGAAGACCCTTTAGTTTGGCGAGGACCACTGACGACATCATCACAATGTGACGGTTTCTTATGTAATCGATATCCTCACCATCACCATCACTGTCACCAACACTCATCTCTTGATGTTGCTTTACTACACTTTCATTTTCTAAGCTGCATTGACTGTTCTTATTTGCTCAATAATAACTCATATTTTTTGTTGTCAATTTGTTTGGACTAACTAGCTTCACCTTTTACAGCTCATCGTCTGATTGTTCATGGTTATTTTCATTTTCATCCATTTCTTCATCATGCCTCTCTTGACATGAAGACCCCTCTTCAGTTTGGAGAGAATCACTAGCAGTATCATGTCCATTAGACTTGTTAGCTGGTGTTGTGTCTTCATTATTATTACTAACACCATCATCATCAACACTCATCTCATAATCTTCCCTTTCTGCAACTTTATTTTGTGAGCTGCGTTGACTGCTCTCAGTTGGCTGCTGATCACTATTTGTATCTAACAATTCATTTGGAATAACTGGCTCATCCTTATTTTGGTGATCCTTTTTATTTTCCATTTCGCCCCCCATTCCCGCCTCTATTTTTTCAATTTCATGTTTGCTCTCATTGAGATTCAACGTTTTCTGCTTATCTTCTGATTCTTTATGTTCAGTGTCATCCTTCATTTCTACCTCAAGCCCCTGATATGAACACCCCTCTTCAAATTGGTGAGAACCACTAGCAGCATCATGACCATGAGACTTGTTAGCTGATGCTATTTTTTCGTTATCATCACTAACACTGACACTATCATCAACACTCATCTCATGATTTTGCTTTTCTACACCCTCATTGTGTGAGATGCATTGACTGCTCTGATCACTATTTGTTTCAGTTAGTTTGTTTGGAATAACTGGCTTATCCTTATTTTGGTGATCTTTTTTTCTCTTCTCTTCAGTCTGTTGAGAACCACTAACAGCATCATGACCACGAGACTTGTTTGCTAGTGCTATGTTTTCGTTACCATCACTATCACCATTTTTGGCTACATCCTCATTTTCTGAGCTGCACTGACTGCTCTTATTTGCCCCCTGATCACTATTTGTTTCTGTCAATTTGTTTGGAATAACTGGCTCATCTTTTTTACTTTGCATCTCTTTAGGATGACTGGCCTCTAATTCATTCATTTTATGTTTGTTCTCATGGAGGTTGTTATGCTGCTCTTCTGCAATACTACTCTGTTTTTTCTCTGTAGGCTGGTCAATGTTTTCCTTTTTGCAGTGCACCTGACCTGACAGAATCTTCCTTGGACCCCAGACAAAGTGTTTTTGGGGCTTGAAATGCTTAAAGGCATATTTAACCAGTTCCCTTCTCTCTGTCTTGTCCAATACAGTAAACATGAAGTAATCTAGTGCACTTTGCTTCACATTTTGAAGTTGTCCCATGACAAGAGTTTCATAGAGGAAAAACTTGACCAGTGGGGCCTGGTAGTGCTTAAATCCTAGAGTACCCAAACACTTCAGGATGCGTGTGATGCGCAAGTTGTTATGTGTATATCTGCAAAAACAAAGGAAAAACAATCTAGCTATTGGAAAAGCCTAAAAGTGTTGAAAGAACAACTGAAATACAACAAATAGAAAAAAAATATGACCGTACAAACCTGTTCAGGTTTCTAAAGCGGTCCTCCCAGTGAGGAGCACGAGCCACCTCTCCTGTTGATTCATTGACCAAACGCATACCATAGAAATCCAACATGAGCTTGTATGATTTCACCAGTTTACCCTTTGCTTTTTTATCTTTACGGAAAAGCTGGAAAAACAAACAAAAAAAAAAATTGTAGAAGATTAATTCAAGCATTCTTTATTTTTTCAATATGCTGTAACCAGCTTCTGAACGGTGCCTAATATTTCCTGAGAAATCCTGTCAGACAAATACTTTTTAAGATGGTTAGTAAATAAAGTTGAAAAACTCATCTACTGTAAGTGAATTTTTTAAACTGACCTTTATTTCCTTTTTTAAGAGCACATGTGCTCTCCAATTCACCCCCGGCTCTTGTATAGGAAACAACCTGCAAAGTTTTAAAGTGGTTAGCTGAATGAAGGCCATTCAAACACTTAAAATGTGCTAATAATAATTAAAACAGCATTAAGGCTGATTTATACTTCTGCGTCAAACCACTGTGCATAGCCGCGTAGCCTACGGCGTAGCCTGACGTGCACCTCTCCAAAGATCTAACAGCGCGTCAATTCTTAAGCGGACCGCAAGTTCTGCGATTGGTCTGTTAGTACCCCTCCTTCTGTACAGTATGTATTTAAGTTTTGTGTGTTTTTTGCACTTTAATATATTTTAAAGTCACACCTTCTTATTTAAAATAAAACAAAGCAAAGAATAAGTGTCTTATTTATTATACAATATAGCATATACATCACAAAAATGTTGTTCTGCCATGGTACAAGTCCTTGTGGAGATTAAAAGAATGCCATCTTCTCCTGTTCCATTGTTGTCTCCTTTTTTGTAGTTTTAAATAAATTATCTGTTATTTAATATTTATCTGCCAAGGTCACGGCTGATTTTCAGACAAGCTGCTTCTTCGGCTTTTGCTTGACACTGTGGGTTACGCCAGCAACATGGCCATGGACACTGCAGACAAGTGGTTTGCATGTGTAATTGCACGTCGACGCAGACAGCGACGCAGAAGTATAAACGAAAACCGATGCATAGCCTGCAGCGTAAAGACGCAGAAGTATAAATCAGCCTTTAACTAGAAGTGGAGCAGGATCTAACCATTGAATGTAGGAGTGAACATCTTCCAGCGAGTCATAATCACCCCACCAGTTCTCGTGAAAATCACTGATGTAAAGATCTGCACAAACAAAGGTAATGTGTTAAAGCACTTCAATGAATAACACCTGTAACAGGTAAATGAAAACCTAAAATAGTGTGCTTTTACTATAGAATGAGTGCAATGCTTACTGTCAGGTGAAGATCTTAATTTACCCTGGTAAAATCCTAGGTTATAGAAGCGGCCCTTTAAAACAACAACAGCAACATTAATAATAACACTACAAAAACCCATTATCAAGTATATTCTCCAAATCAAGCCTACTTAGTGAGCTATGAAACAGGTTTTGTGTAAATGATACTATAAACATACACTGACATGCTTTAAGTGGATAATTATGAGTGTAATGGTAGAAACTTATTACTTACTATATCTTGTTCATCAGCACCATCATCATCATCATCCAAGCCCTTGAGTCAGAAACAAACACAATCAGTTAAACTAAGTTGAGAGAAAGATTAACCTAAGCATTTCTTTTTGAATGATTTGGATACTCATCTATGTGTTTTTCATATTTGTTTCAATGGACTAATGTGAGTAATGGTAATTTGTTACAGAATAGAGTAGGGTAAGACATGTCAGTGGGTTGTGTTACCCCATTAATATAGGAAACTGTAGTAAGCTTTTTTTTTGGGGGGGGGGGGGGGATTGGTATTTGTATTTACTACAAATACCATGGTTAAAATATGGTTAGTGTAGCAAAACCATGGTTAATTTTCGCAAGGGTTGCCATGACACTATTTAGAAGTTTTTGAAAAGTTTTTTTGAAAACTTTTGAAAAGTTGCATAGCTGTCTGCTTTATGCTTTCTTCTACTTTATGTTAGAGTTACAAGTAAAACAGCATATTAGGTTTATTCCTGCTTCCTTCCTCCTTGCCTAGAAAAGGACAACTACATTAAAAAGTGGCACAACTTTACCTCACTTTCTTTTTGAAGGTAATGAAACTTACCCGGCAACTATGTCGAAAGTTTTGCATGTCCTTTGCAGCAAACATGCTCCTTCGACTACTGTGAAACACCTATAAACACACACACAAATCCCAAATGAGACACCTGTTTGCAAAATCGTTTCACATTCATAGAAATAGAAAGCAGAAAGAACAGTAAACTACATAATAACGTACAGCCTAGCTAAGGTACCAACGTAACGTTACCTAAACGAGATTAAGTGAATAAATGTTTCTTAGTCCAGATCGGGGAAAATTAAAGCATTGTAGTTCAAACATACCTTCCTTTTGGGTGTTCTTTCGTCTTCATCCTCCCATGTGGAGTCAAACTCACACTCATCATCTGACATGTTAATCTGACGAGTATATCTCAAACTAAGTTTACTAAGAACACGCCAACCAAAAGCAGTCAAAGTACGAAAAAACCTTAACAGACCACAGAACAAAACCTTCAGAGCCCTTTTAAAGCTCATCGAGTGAAAACAACTAGTTGAACCCGAATCACTAGTTGAACAACACGTACTCAACACGTCCACTGTAAAGAGAAAATGAAAGTTGACGCCCGTGGTGAACCGAAAGCATTGCATTTCTAGCTCAAGGAAAAACAGGGCTGGGGGTTGACTCAAGGGTTGCCAGGTCTTGTTTATTTTATAGGTTCTACTACACCACTGATTTAGTCATTTACAATAAATATATCTTAGTGCACGTGTTCTAAACAATGAACTGTTCATTCTGTTCATTAATGATTCAGAACTTGTCGGGGGGTGAAAATGCTTGAATGCTCACTGCTGTGTAGTGTTTTTAAATAGTGCTTATGGCCTTACAGGACTGATTTGTCCAATGCAGTCATGGCGCTTGTTGTTTTCTGACAATTATAAAATATTATTCTATTATTCTATTAATTTTTACTATTTGTGAAACTGTATGCAATGACCAAATTTACGTTTAGGGTTAGGTTTTTCATATAGGCCATCTTGTTTTTATGAGCGCCTGTCAATATCATGTTTATAATGACCTCTAGTGGATATATTTGGGAACAACGTTAGGTTTCCGATCTAACTAGTTTGTCATTTTAGTTTTGTACTCATAGTTTTAGGAAATGTGCACAAGAGGTTAAGATAATCAGTCAAACGTACAATCAATCAGGAAAATATGCTTACTATGTAAAATAATATTTACTATGTAAAATGTATTGTAACGATTTTTTTATTTTTATTTTTTTAACAGAAAAACGTAATAAAAAACAGTAGTACCTCTGTAATCCACTGGGGGGCTTTCTATCCCAGCATCCACATGCTGCAGGAGAGAGCCTCTGCTCAAAATATATGAAATGGTCTTCAGACAGTAAATAGCATAATCGTTAAATTAATAATCTAAAGTGGTGGTAAATCAATCCAGTGATATCTACAGCTGAGTAGAAGATCCAGAATTAAATTGAGAATGCTTATTAAATTCCAATCCATGTTGGGTTGTAATGCCAAAAACTACAATGGACTGAAATTTAGAAAAATTCATATTCTTCACTGCTGTTATTGTAGTTTTAAATATTATAGTTCATTTTTCAGTATCAGTTAGGCCTACCTATTATTATATACACAGCATTTCAGATGATGCCAATGATGTAGGTAGACAGAAAAAATGTTATTTTTGGAGGAAATGTATTCTACTACTACTAATGTCCAAAAATAGGCATGACCAGTCATAGCTAATTATGTAATTATTATGTTTTTTTTTTGTTTGTTTTTTTCACAAAGCTTGTGTGTGACTGTGTTGATTTTTTTTTTTCAAATTTGGAATTTATTAGGCTACATTTGTCTTTCTGTCATTCACATTCATGAACTGAAAGGGAATCAGTTCTTAAATTCAGAATTTTGTCCAACCCTGTTATGACACAATCAATTTCAAATTGATGTTTCAGGCAATTTGACACGCTGTGGACTGACTCCTTTCCTCTTACCTAGAAAATCAGAACATGAGCCACTGCCATCGTATTAAAGGTCAGTGAAGTCCCTTAATCTAATTACTGTACACATAGTCATTTAAGATAACCTGGTTCCATAAGCAAAGTTAATTATGTTATGTTAGTACATGACTCGCTGCTATTTGTTTTTCATTATGCTTGGATGGCTAATATCTACCATGCCATAAAATGAAGCCGTTTGTTTTTCATTTTTCTGTTCTCAAAACATTCCCATTTCTCAATAGGTCATATGCTCACGTGTTCTGGAGGATTTTTTTTTTTGTTTTTTTTTGTTAATGTCATGATTGGGCATCACATATATTGTTTGCAATAGCGTGTAATGAACAGCAGATGGCTCTGTGTCATAAAGCTTTTCTCAAAGCAGTCACTGCCTAAGAGCTAATATCCCCTATGGCTCATCATTCTCTATGCTATTCAAATACCTGCTGCCAATACACTTGCCAAATGTCACATTTGGAATCAGATAAAACGTCATTTATATAAAACCATTTCACACCAGGATTAAATCTGAATGAAATATTAGTTCATTTTAGGAATGCTAGTTAGTTAATCAAGTCTGTCACCCAAAAAGAGGTTATGTTAATATTTTAAAAAGCTGTTTTCAGTATCATTTGAAGGAAATATGCTTACTACAAAAAAAGCTAGACCAAAATATGCCACAGGGTATGCAGCGTTTCATAACAAGTCTCATTTTTTGCAGGCAAAAGCCATCTTTTATATATCAGGCATAGGCTACACTGCACACGGTATGCGTAGCCTGCTACCTGCCATACTTCATTTCTGTATAGTCATGTCCACATATGCAGAAGCATTTTCCCTTTGAGTTTATAATGTGTAGTAGTGGATTATTCTTGACAGCTTTATGTAACAGCATGTCCTTTGTGGGTGTGTTAATAATTAATTTGCTTGATTTTCTTTGTTCAGGGTCTTTTGAACAGCCATATCTTCAAAAACGTCCATACAGCAGAGCATGTTCAATGTTTTTCCCTGTATAAGACCGGAAAAAACATGAATGCAGGTTCAACCTTAGTGCAGTGTTATTGTTTTTCAGCTCCAAAAAAATCTTTAGCTCTTTAATTTTGTATGAGGTAGTATGTTACACTGCTGGACAATGAAATTCCAGAATGCTATAAGTAAATACATGTGCACTAATAACATTTCTAACACCATGTTTTCCACATATATTACACATTATTTTTGATTAATGTGCTAATATAAGTGGAAAACGTGGTGTTAAATATTCATTTAGACATCAAAACAACATTACCATTTTTATAAACCTTTTCCAAGCTGTTTTGCTGGCTTAATCACACATGCTGAATAGGAAATCATTAATACAGCACAGGAGTGGTGTTTTACAAGTTTTGTTATTGCAAAATTAAATAAATCAACAGCTGCCCTAAACATCATGTACCAGGGCCAATGACATTAGTGTTAAAAAGCAGTTTAACTGCATTAAATTGATCAGTAATGTAAGATACAGTTTAAAATGTAACCGTTCAGCTCTAGTCGTTTAATAGCGACACTGTGTTCACTAAAGGAAACCATCGTCAGACCTTTTCTGCTTTTATCTAACCTGACCATGTACTCTATTGCTTTCATCTCTTATCTCATGACGCATTTGATTCTATGCACAGCCCGAGCAATAAAAGCAATAAGGTCACAAGTCAGGGCGTTGTACAGCTATTCAGCTATACAGCTATATTAATGAAAATATGATGGAGTGACAGTTTTTTTCCCGCTTTTGTGCAGTATAAATGCATGGATTTGTACTTGTGCTGTTGTGTTTTTACTTTTAGAGCAAATGAGGGAGCGAAATAATTATTTTTGATAATCTTCTATGTACCTCTGTAGTAGTGGTTCTAATTCAGGGGGCCAGGGCCCACTAAATTATATTATTAAAAAACTAAAACACAAAATGAATTGTGGTATATTTAAAAAATATTTTTAACAGTATTTTCCCCTCAAGTTTGAAAACAAGCAGCTTCGTGAAATGTGAAAATGCAAAAATGGTCCATAATAGCACAAAGTAAAATGGGAGAGCTTAACAAACCATGACCTTTCTGGATGTCATTTTACTATAAAAGAATCTTCTCACAAAGCTAATAGTCACTCCTTTGCTTTTAAATGACCATTTATGAGTTTTTTTTTAAATTTAAATACCAGTGGTTTCTGCCTTGTAATTTTTGGAGTATCTGGCCTATCTACACCTAATTACACACCCTGACATAGACAGCAAGCACGTTTCCTTGCGATATGAGAAATTTAGAGGTGACTGGAAAGTTCAGTCATCATTTGTTACAATATGACCTTCAGAAGACCCCTAAGGCTTTATCATTTCATAGACCACTTAATACCGTAATTGCACATCACATTTTCCTCTTTTTTGAAAGTCTATTTCAAAACTTGCCCATCTGACAGAATTTGAATGGGAACAGATAAAGACAGCCTACCGAGATAAAATTTGTTAAAACCCTTGGCATTTGGTCCAAAAGATAACAAGCGCATCTTGACGGATTTATTTTTTATCTTAGCAAAATAAACTAAAAGGACAGAATAGAGGAGAATCACTACAAAAGTTGTTCCAGGGTAGAAATATGAACAGAGAATTATTCATGACCTCTGTCCATAGAAACTTGTAAAAGAGTGACGCTACAATTTGTCAGCACGCTTAATCTTCAAGAGAGGAAGGGCGAGTCAGATCCTTTGCAGCGACTCATCTCTAAATAATTCAACATGCTGTGGTTAAGCTTCACGCCATTTATCTCTGCTCGACTGACAACCATCAAACTTGTCACTTGCTTATGTTTCATTGCATTGAAGGGCTCTATTGATTATGCCTGCTGAGATTCACGTTCTCTGAAAGACTAAACAACAAATAAAACTATGAGTGGCCTCCATCAGCTTACTGTTTACTTATTTGCACAAGCTCTAATAGGAAAAAGTCTTAGTTTTTTTGGCTGGCATTGTAGTATAGAAATAAAACAAAGTGTCTTTGCCGTATCAGACAACACATTATCATCCTTCTATTGTGTCTCATTAAAAACTTAATAGAGAAAAGTTTGGTGCTTTTTCAGGTTGCAGTTTTCATGGTTGACGAATTAGCATAGATTTTTCATGCCATTTACAAGCTCTCATATCTAAGAAAGCTGGTTCATATTAGCATAAAATGCATCGGTTCTGCTCAAAGGGGTAAAAAATTGTGCACTGAGTTGCCAGGGAAACCAGTAAATGTTTGCAAATGAAGAGAAAAATCACTGAGCAGAATGAAATGTATTAGAAACTAGAATATAAGCAAAGTGAGTTAAGTCTACGATGTCATACCTCTTTTTCGCTCTCATTTAATCCAAATTGTTTCATGATGCACATTCTGAACATATGCATTATCTAGGGTTCCCACGGTCATGAAAAAATGGAAACAAATCAATAAAAAATTGTGATTTCTAGGCCTGATTTTTATTTTTCCTGTAATCAAAGTAAATTTTTTTTTTAGGATTTTAGCATCTTTTCAATTTTATACATGCATTTATTTGGAGTCATTTCACAAAAGTATTACTGTTCACAACTATTAATTCCAAAGATTCACACCTGACATACATATGGAAATCTAAAATCTCTATGAAATCATTTATTTGAAAATCCTAATTCAACATGACTGGAAAGGTCATGGAAAAGGAATGGAGATATTATATAAATATATAACTGTGCAATAATATAATATCTGCCTAACCTTTAATCTTATTCAGATGACATTCCTGGGTATTTCTCTAAGCCTTCACTGATGATCAGACATAGTTATTATAGTTTGTCAGTTATTAGAGGCTTCCTGTTGGGCAGGCATACTACAGCAGTACCCCACTGAAATGATGGGAAATGATAAATAGTACTGTGTTGAACTAGTTTAAGGGGTACGGCTTACTATTGTTCATCCGTTAGAGATGAACTTCACAAAGAGAGTCAGGGGAACCGCATGAACAGCAATATCCATCAGCAGCTAGTGACAAACTACTTCTATATACCAATTCAAAGACCTCCAGAGTAGTTATTTATTCACTTGGAAAAATTTCCATATTTGTTTTGCTTTACCATTTATTTTTCAATGTTTTTGTCCTATTTTTAAGGACAAACATATGGAACATATAATGATATATATTATTGTTGTTACGTAACAATTTATTTCCTGAGGATAGGATTTCTTCCTTTTTTTTCTCTGTGCATTTGAAGGATCTAATGATTTTTTGTAGAAACCTGTGTGTGTTGCTTCAAGATAGCAATGATACATTTGTGTTGTTTTAATTTCTTTCTTTTAAATGGATCATTTATCATTTAATGAATACATCATATTTTATATTATATTATAAATGATGATTGTGTGATTTCAAGTGATATTTGTCTTCAAAAGTAAGTGATAAAAGAAATGTCTCCATTTCAAGGTTTTTAACATCACATGATGATGTTGTGAAGCAGTAATTTTCCATTGTTTTTGCTTTGGTATAATAGCACTTTGGATTTGTGCTGCCCATTGAAACATACTTTTAACTAAGATTGTTCAGTAAATTCTGCTTTTTAAAAAAAAATTAATTATCATTAAGTCATCTTCTGTTTTCTGTTCTTCCCTGGCTTCCTCATTCAACCTCAGATGACTGTTAATACAGTTTTGGGTACCAAAATCCTGATTTGGGGTACCAGACAAGACTTGCTGTTAATGGGTTTTAGATATCAGACAAAACAAGGTTGACTGGTTTTAGATCTTCTGGCAGTATCTGACATCCAGGGTTGGATCTAATATTCCTGCCTTGGAGATCTAACAACCTTCACTGCCCGAAAAGAGGTTCTTGATCTTAGGTTAGGTGTTAGGTTTAGGGTTAACCTGCCATTAAGCGGCCTAAATGGACCTTTCAAATTTTAAAGCATAAAACAATTATGAAACCCTTATGACAAATGTTCCATGTGACAACTAGCCCCAGTCTCCACTACAAACCCATAATGAATTATTTGGCCAATTCCAGAATATTTATCAGAGCGTCTTCTTTCAAGACATTTTTGATACTTTACAATTTATGGGCCAAATCTGTTGTGTTCAGACAACTCTTATGAGGCATGTTATGTTTTTGTAACTTCTGATGTAATATTTAAGTATAACCAGAAAAGACTTGCTTTACGCAGAGAGCATTGAAACTGTTTAGCTGGCTTCAATGGCTTGTTTGAATGCACCCCAGAAGAGGTCGATTTTGGCTGGTGCAGGCTGCTTTGCTGTTGGAAGATCTCTCCTGGGTAAGTGCGCTGTACGGTAATCTCGCTCTGATGGCAGGGAAATGCTGTCTTTGAACAAAGAGCCTCTGCAGCAGAGAAAAACCTCCCTTATGGTTGAGATGTGATTAAAGTTTCTCTCTCAGATCTCTGTGTGTCTGTCGAGGGGAAATGCGTTTGCTCAAAGAGAGAACCGGGGAGTCTCTCGGATTTGATGGGTGGGAGGATTGGGGAGCTAATAGTGAAAAGAATAGAGTAACTTACTAAAAAAATTCCTATCGGGCTCATGACAGCTACTGTAAGTGACTGTAACCAAAAATACAGATGGTACACGCAACGTGCCAAATGATGACTTTAAGGGACAATAGTCATATTTTTGTATATGAATACTGACATTTACTTGCAGTGCAGGAAGGCGAATTCAAAGAGTAAGATATAAAAATGCAATCTTTCAGTTGCTGAATATATTTGCGCACAAACACACTCACAAGGCTTTTCTCCCGTCTCTCTTGGCTTTCTCTCAAGACTGGTCTGGCTGTGGTTTGATGAGGTGTAATAGAACTCATTCTCAGTAAACAGAGATTCTCTCGGTTGGAGGCCAATAGTTGGCTACGTCTCCTTTGCTGTTTTCTTCTCGCGTCAGACATATGTTGTAAGCCTGGGTGCCGATTTAGATATTTGCCTTCTCACCCTTTGAATTTAAAATTCAATTCATTTTAATCTTGTTTGCATTTTTCTTTCTCTGAAGATTTGCATGTGAAAAAACTGAGATGGATGTCTTTCCTTAGTGTTGGTTCTATAGAAGAGTTCTGAAAGATTTCAAGGCCATATGTGTAATTTCTGATACATTAGCGGCACCAAGCGGAATTGCAAAAATGGCATGAATGTATTTTTAAAGATTCTCAATCACAGGAAACAGTGTTTGAAATGTTTGAAACAAACTAACAGAAGAAACAAGCAACAAAAACATATGCAGCATATGGTAATGAATGAATACATCAAATTTATTTACAGTATATGGTGCTTTAAACAATGCAAGCTAAAACACATAGCTTTACAGTAAAAATCCTGATAATGAATGGTGTGTATGATATAGTCTATATAGGCCTATGCATATTTTTACACCAGTAGGTGGCAGCAAATGACTGTCTTCGTGAGTGAGTCATTGATCAGTTCATTCAACAGATTCATTCAAAAATGCAGATTCATTCAGGAACAAAACAAGTGACTGTGTGAGTCATTGAATCATAAACTCAACCAATTTGTATTATACTAACTTCAATTTGTATATAGTAACCTGTCTAACTCACCCTTCAAAATTGTATTGTGACCTCCATTGTATTGAGAAAAAAAATATTTTGTGTTCCATAGAAGACAGAATATCATACAATCATATATGACAGAATTTTCATTTTTGGTTGAAATATCCTTTTAATAGAAAGCAGTTGGACTTGTGAACTTGTGTTAATTTAATTGATCTACTATTACAAACTGAAATAATAGTTCATTTAAAGCAACATAAATTGGAAGTTTGTTTCATGAGAAAATCATTTATAGAAAAAAAGTTTATAGCTTGACTGAATGCCTGCCCTGAAACGGGGTTTACTGCACAGTATCTACATGAATCTACATGAGTATAGTCGACTGAATTGTACGCTACAAACTTTCAGTGTCCTTTTAATCATGGCTGTATTGTTACATAAAGAGAAGCCTGGAGTGTAATAAGCATGCTATGTATAATTACTGTAAATGCCAGCCTTGCTCAAAATGGTTGTATAACAAAAAGGTTAGGGCAGGCTGCTCAGAACCGTATTTGTCACACAGTAGGTAACCGTTAGAGGTTTCAGAGACATGAAGAGCCTCAATCTTGACGTTATAAGTCAAGACATTTTTAGCTGGGAGGAGTGTAGAAGAAAATCTCTTTTATTCCATTACTTCTCTCTGCGTCTGCAACCAGCATTTTACCTTAATGCCATTATGAGGTCATAATAATGGTGCAACTCCCACAATAATTTGAGAAGTTGAAGCCCACGAGTTTGTCATCAAAACCACTTTGTGACAGAGGGGCCTCCCACCTCCAGTCATTGTGACCCTCTCTCTCCTGTTTCCGGCCCACGTCTAGCCTCACTACAAGAACATGGAGGCATGTGAAAATAGAACACGCAGCATGTGATGAGGCACATCCAATGCTTATTGCACCCTTTTACTACTGCTGCTGTATAAATCCAGCATTGTGTGTCTTGTTCTGAACGTCCTCTAGAGTACATGCAGGAGGTGTCCTCAAGTGCAAGCCAACTTTTAACCACTGACTCTGTGGCTTAAAGGGATAGTTCACCCAAAAGTGAAAATTGCATCATGATTTCCTCACCCTCATGTCATTCCAAACCGAACCAAACTGTTTGGTTACCAAAAAATGGTCATTCAAAGGTCATAATGATGACAGAATTTGGCAGTTAGCATGGTCCATTTAGCCGTTTCTGGAAGATTTTGTAACATGATTTGGGTCCATAAAATCATATTTCACTATTGATGGCCATTTAACAGTAGCTTGCAAGCAACATATTAATCACTAATATTATACTTTAGGTTTAATGATAGATAAGAGTGTTCACCATTTAAAATATAGTTTAGAACACATGCCATGTTCTTGGACATAAATGTTTCTCATGGTTTTGAAAAAAAAAGTAACAGCATTTATTGCATTTAAATATTTTTTCTGCATGTTTCCGCATTATTTTGTTGGCGCGTGATTGGTTTCTCAAATATTAATAAGCAGTTTTGTTAATACATTTTTTATTAGAAATAATAATAAAAGATAATGCCAAACTAGGTATTCTGTTTTGAAATTACTGTAATTGTTTTTTTTTTTAATTATTATTTTTATGTTTATTTTTTTATTTTTTATTTTGATAGCTACTTTTCTTTATTATGATAGCTAACATATGATATTTTTGACTTTTCACCTTAAAAATATAATGAGTTTGAGTCCCAGGAAATGCATGAAGTAATGAACAAATACAATGCATACCCATAAATCTCTTTTAAATGCTTCTGCTAAATGCATTAATTCAGAAAATAAAAACATGACTATCATAGATAATGTGCATTCAAGTCTTTCTCTGTATAAATTGCATTTTTAATGTTTAATGTTTCTTGTCATTGAACCTATAATAAATGTTTTACCAGTGCTTGTTTTTTCATTATCTGTTTTATTTTTTGCAGGATCCTTAAAAGCGTTAATTGGACTAAATGGACTATTTTTTTCCATGTCTGCTGTCTTTGATGTCACAGCTCATTTATAGCTCAAGTGAGTGCCCATTAGGAAAGATGGCAGATTTCAAACCGCATACCTTTGGATGGGGTTTTGCACCAGCTGAGCGACTGCCATTGAGAGGAATAACAGCTAATTGCTTGCTTTCTCCAGGTATTATAGACCTCCTATGCACTCTTCTACTGGTCTAACATGCTTCCCTCTTCCCTCGCACGGACACCTCCTCGACACCTTCCCAGCATGCTCAGGACACCACACCATGATTTGTTCACACCATCTGGAGTTTTGCGACCTCAACCCCTTCACTTTTCACTTTAAACTTTACTCAAAAAGAAAACTTTAAAGAAGAATTTCCCAGGAACGTGCCACTAATCTTTAATCCCGCTGGGTCTTCATTCTCTGCTGTGAGATTCATCAGCAGTATGGTCTTTTACACCTGCAGGCATCACCATATGGAAGCCCAAGTTACTTTTCTTGTGTAGCATGCAAGCTACCAGTGCCAAATTGCCAGTGGAATCGCTGAGGGCACAGAAGAGAAGCTTCCCATAACTAGTTCACCCAACCCACAAAGCCCAGAAACATAAGGCAATCTGAGGAAGTCAAACCCACAGGGTACTTTTTTACTAGAGCTTTTGATGTAAACTTGAGTCTGTTTGACATCAGAGTGCGCTTCATTTGGTTGGTATAAAAGTGGTTTTCTGAACTTGGCTGAACCGCACCTGAAGCCGCATGAGAAGGTGGTCTGAGGTAGGGTTCATGTCAACTTCTCTACGGTTTGCAATTGATACAAGAACAGCTTATGGAAGTAAACTGCTTCTGATGATAAATAATGTTAGGGATGTACTGATATAATAATTCTGCCGAATATCAAATAATCAAATTATTATTTATAACCAATAAATGATATAAATGACAATATTAAAATTCTGCTATTATAATAAATAAATACTAAAATCAATTGTTTTAAATGGTTCAAGTAAAATGAGGAATCACAACATTATAATGCACATTACGGAATATATTTTACATTGTTATTAAATTATTGGTGTTTAGAAGATGCACTTTAAATGAGTGTTAGTTGACAGCAAAAGTAATCCAAATGTAAAAATAGAGGAAATGAGAGCACAAAAAAAAAAAAAAAAAAAAATGGCATTTTGAATTCAGTAATATTTTATTTGTGAAAGAACTTGACACTTTTATTCAGCAAGGAGGCATTAAACTGATCAAATGTGACAGTAAAGGAATTTATAATGTTACAAAAGATTTCACTCTCAAACAAACGCTGTTCTTTTGAAATTTCATTTTATCACAGAATCTTGGGGAAAAAATGTGTCACAGTTTCCACAAAATATTAAGCTAGAACCATTTTTATCTGTGATTATAATAAGAAATGTTCCTCGAGGAGCAAACCAGCATATTAGAATCATTTCTGAAGGATCATGTGACACTGAACACTGATGAAAATCAGCTTTGCCATCACAAGAGTATATTAAATTTTTAAATATAATAGAAAACACTTATTTTAAATTATTACAATATTTCACAGAATTATTGTTTTACTATATTTTTGACCAAATGAATGCAGCCTTGGTGAGCATAAGAAACATATTAGGTGGCCTTAACTACTATGTACTTACATTTAAATTAATCATTTGATACAATGCACTTATTGCGTACATACATGTTTTTACATTGTACTTATATTTTTAAAAATACCTGCATGTAAATACATCTGTAACTAATTTCTGTAATTACATTTATAATTACACTGTTGACCCATCCCTTACACCTTAACCCACTCTTAAACCTACCCTTAACACTAAACCTGTCCCTAACCTTACCTGTATCCCAATAGCAGCAAAAGTGTTTTGCAATACAATATGAACACAATAAGTGCATTGTACTTATTTTCTGATGTAAGTACATAGTAGTTAAGGCCACCTAATATAAAGTGGGACTGAGACTTCTTTCAAAAACAACAAAAGTACACTCCCCAAACTTTTGAACAGAGTGTATTTTGCAGCCCTACATAATGTGCATCTTAATTTGCATTTCTCATAACTGTCTATTAAATGTCTATCATTGATTAAATTGCTTTCTGGGTGCACCTTGCATTCTTTGTATGTCTTGCATTGCATCCGTAAAAAAGAATCACTCCTAGTTGCTGCTAGTACTCATATTGATGATGCAAACAAAAACGAAGAACGTGATCCATGAGAGCAGGCAGAGGTGTTTGCAGTCGAGCTCAAGTTCAGACAAAGCAATCAAAAACCAGCCTAAGATTCCGGCTTATGATCCCAAATCTCTCCCTGATTAATTGACGGAGTCTTGCTAACTACAGCTTATTATATTTTCAACGAGTTAGACAATTTGGGGTCAAGATGAAACTCATCTCGACCAGTCGACCACCTCCTGCACCGGGCTAAATTATTAATCAGCTTGTGACATTTTTTATTTTGTAGTGGCGCTGACATTTTTTTTTTAATTGTGCAGTTTGCATCTCCGCTTAGCCTCATTAACACCGGTATTGTCAGCCATGCATTCTTTCACCGGCGAGTCCTCCCAGGACCAGTGAGGATAAATCAGAGAGACTGCCTGGAGTGCTTGTTAGTGATACACTTCTTTAATCAGATAAAGCAACTTTGCCCAATTTACCGGCTGCTTAAGCACTGGATAAAGTGAAGAGTGAGGGCTGGAGGCCCGTGGGCAGAGAGGGAGAGAGCTGTTTACTGTATCTGTAAATAAGGCTGTGTTGACTCACATTCTGACAGATAGGCCTCAGTGGGTGAGCCAGTACAGGGCAAGAAACAGGAAAACCTGTATGATTGCTTTGTACTGGCCAAACACTCTCTTTTCATTGTTGAAAACAGTCTTGATGGTCAGCTGGAACCGAGTCACCTTTGACAGCAAGCATCTTTTGAAGTTATGCAAGCTGCTGAAGGTCGCCAATGCAACACACGTGGTGTTATCATTGTTATCTGATGTTGTTATCATTGAGTGGCTTTATATGTTCAGTAATTTTAAAAAAAATCTGCTTATTATAAAACACTGACAGATGTTATGGTTGCCATGTCAGCATCCCAGATGAGACATACACCTATGTATGTGTGTATCTGTTATGTTTTTACAACAGCTTCCAAGTGCCTCACGCTTTCATATTTGTAATGCATTACTGTTTCAGGCATTTATTTTTAACTAATTTTGAAGTTAGAATTGAAATAGATTATTGGTATACATTTTACAAGAAAATACTATTTCAGTCTTTCTGCTTCAAAATTTTATGTTAATTCAGTGTGTTATGTGCCATTTCTTTGTAACTGTTTGTGAAATTTACTAGCAATTTCTGAGGGAAAATTGTTTCTATGCCAAATTTTTTTCAGTGCAAAAAACAAACAAACAAACAAAAAAACAATCTGATAAACACTTTTCATTTGCAATATATTCACTGGATTATATATATATATATATATATATATATATATATATTTTAATTTCTAAAAAAATCCCTGCACACCTTTTTAAAAACATTACTGAAATTTGTGCAGTAAAATATATTTATTTATTTAATAAAGTACATTACCTATACTGTGATATAAGATTCTAGTCATACAGCTTACCACACATTGTCTATATTCAGTATTATAAAAGTATTGCTATGAAAATTGAGAGTTTAGCCCTTGAGGGTCCTGAGCTTTCCAAAGTTGATTAGCCTTGTTTTACATGCTGCTCTGTCTCTCTCTTGCACGCGCTCTCTCTCTCTCTCTCTCTCTCTCTCTCTCTCTCTCTCTCTCTCTCTCTCTCTCTCTCTCTCTCTCTCTCTCTCTCTCCTCATCTATTGCTCAAACACTGACACATAGTTGCCGCAGGCCTATAACATGGGCACATCCAGTGTAAAGTGTCCTGCAAATATGACTTGTGATGAAGCCAAATGGCCATTTTCTAAGTGTTTAATCAATCTTCTGTACATTTTCCAAGGAACTTAACGATTGATTTTCCCCCACCAACAAGCAGTTCTACGAAGTCCAAATGGGAGGCCACTCCACATGACTATTTGCAGGTTGTACTGAATCTCAGTCTATTGATCTGTCTGCTCACAGAGCATCCAGAGACTGCACCAACAACTGCTGCTTAGTCAGCGCTCTCTAAAAGACAAGTGGAGGAGAAGCTGGTGTATAGTGGAGAAAAAAAAGTGAAAAAGTGACATTAAATTTAAACCAAATTGCCTTTCAGTAGCAATTGGTATACGCTTCTTTACCAAATAATGACTTTGAAATGTGTATGTGTGTTTTGAGTGTATATGAACTTGTTTATTTGTGGAGAAATTATTTAAATTGCTCTCTAATTAACTGCCTAATTACGTTCTTGAGAGCAGTTCTCTCAAAAAAGGAACAAAGAAATGTCTTGCCTAATATGTGATTAATGACAATAATTTATTAGGCTTGAGACATTAAATGGTGTAAGAGGATTTTCAAAATGAACAATTATTGGCTGATGAGCATCTAGCAAATACATAGGTTTTTACAGTTTAAAAACTGTGAATTGCCAATGAATGGAAAATTAAAATGTCAAGATGCTTTTTTTTTTGCTACATCAGAGTATTTTTTTCCCTCTGTGGTCCACTTATATGTTAGACAATAAAGTTACAGTATTATTTTATTTTATTTTATTTTATTAAGTTGATTTTGTTTTATGACAACTCTGATCCTTAAACATTAAACTTTTTTTCTGGCTGCAAATAAATAAAATAAAATAATATGATAATAATAATAATAATACAATAAAATAATAATGACCTATTTAATATATCTTTATATCATTTCTGGAGTGGAGAAGTGTAGAGTATTTGCAATAAAACATGCGGTAGACCATGTGATTTGCACTGTGTATGTAAACTGTATGTGAAGATTCAGTGCAGCAGCATAACAGCCATGTTAATATGTACCAGCTCTGACCCACCCATAGAAAAAGAATGAGTGAAATAATAATAATAATAATAATAATCAGTGTCCATTTGGTTTTCAACAGCCAACACAGTGTTTCCTATGAATGTGATTTCTGTGTAAATACATTTATTCCGCCTCCATGGTGAATTAAAACATCTGTGTAAATGCACTGTTTACCTTTGTTGTGGTTTTTATGCCACTTCAGATGTGCCCTCTATGCTGTCTTCTAAGTGTAAGGACAGTATTAGTCATTTTAACTGAAATTTCGCAAGTGAAGCGTGGCAGATTTTTGCACACCATGGCAATTATCTGTATATGTAGTGTTTTGACATGTGGATGCTTCATAAACAAAATTATTAGCAGCTAATTAAAGATTCTTTTGATGATTTTTTTGTGCATTGAAGCAGAATCATTGAGTAAGCAGCATGATCCATCTTTGAATCCTTTTTCCTCTTCTCAGCTGGCTCAAGTGTTCATGGAGCAATATTCTGTGATGAGGAAAAAATCCAAAACCCACTTAATGGTTGCTTTTTTCTGAAAAGGGAACATCTCTGATGAATAATCCATGAATCCATTTATAGGCCTATATGAAATATGTAAAACAATTGTATTCATTTATAAAATATGTAGTTTTCATTTGTGTTTAAATGTGTAATTTTGTGTAAATAAAATTGAATAGTAAAAGTGAAAAAATGGTATAGGTAAAATAAGCTAAGGCTTTTTCAATTAATATTCAGTTAATATGTAAAGTTATGTATTTACTGTGGAATTGACCCTTTGCAAAGTGCTTGACTGACAGGCAATCTGACTAATCATAACGCTGAACCTGCCATCTTGTCTGACAAGCAAATCAGACAGGAGAGTAAATTAAGTGCCAGATTTACTAAACAGGGCAAATTAGCGTTAGAGTGCAATTCCATAAAAGTGCTGATGGGAAGGGGAAATTCTGCGTGTGATTTACTGACAATTAAAGAACACAGATGCAGCCAGATAATTTCCATAATGATCAGTACTATCTACCAAGAGCAGCACAAATTACTGCCTGCTTTTTTTGGGCATTAAATAATGGTGCAAATACCAGTAATTTGACGAGTGCAAACGTTAGTAAATCACGTTGCGGGATTCATTTTAATACTCTCCCCCTATAATTTTGCATCTGAAAGGGAAACTCCTATAAACACATAAAACTATAAACTCAATAAGATCAGGTGCAAAAATAACTGTGTTCACGCCTTTTCAGCGCTAATTCTTCACTGCGCATCTTTAGTAAATCCTGACAAAACTATTTTAATGCCAAAAAAACGGTTTGTGATGGTGCAAGCTGTTAGTAAATCTGGCCCTGACTTTGGTGGACTTAAACTTGAAAAATGTTGTGTATCGATGTCTTTCCGCAGTTGAAATAAAATCTGTCACGACACATTGAGGAGCCACAAAACGGTATTGATTGTTTTAAATTCTTAAGAAATGAGAAAATTTGAAAGCTGAGACCTTGTTTCGTTCCGGAAGTAACCTGCTCTGTCTTGTCTGTCGGCGTGTTGTCAGTTTCCTCTTTGGGCCTATATTTTTTTACTTCGTGAAGTGCAGTGTGAGAGCGGCATGGCTTGTCGGAGATAGCAACAGTAAGGAGGGCAGATTTTTGTGAAGGATCAATTGTGTATAAGGACTAAAATAAAAATCTTGATGAACTGGACATCTAATTGTGTGTATTTACTTATTTATAAATAAATATTTACACTGTGGTGAGCTAAGAGCACAGTACAATAATGAGATAAACTGTGAAATGGGAAATTTGAAGTAAAAATAAAATATTTGAGGGAGGTAGGCGGATGAAAGGCAAAAATGGAACCTCTAAAAAATGTG
Source organism: Tor tambroides (assembly GCA_021397915.2). Classification (NCBI taxonomy): domain Eukaryota; kingdom Metazoa; phylum Chordata; class Actinopteri; order Cypriniformes; family Cyprinidae; genus Tor; species Tor tambroides. The sequence goes on along the minus strand of JAFVLL020039105.1, from coordinate 39,781 downwards.
TTTCATGTCAACAGCTAGATCTTGGCTGTATTGGAATCTGAACGCTGCCCAAGTGCTCACATCCTCCCAGGCAATAAGCAATTTGCAACTTTTGCAGTTTTTCCACGTGCACTAAAGCAATTAAAACAAGAATGTGTGACCATTTTTGTGTATGCCTTGCACATTAGGCACAAGTTCAATAGACCCGAGGCTCTTTGCAGCCCGGCTGATATTCTGTCTTATTTGAGATTAAATTAGAGAATGTCAGAAATAATCAATGTTACCATGTAAAATAATCCTGTTGCTATTGATTGCTATGCTCCAGAAAGGCCAACTATGAACACGGTTATGAAATAATGAGGAATTGATCATGCGGCCAATGTAGCTGCTATAGCTGCAAGCTATATTCACCTTTAATTCATACATGCACATCCACATCTAAACTGAGATTGTATAATAATAGTGCAGGATTTCAACAACCGTCATGCAAATGTCTGGCGTTGGCGGAAAACCTCATCTCCTATTAGAGGTCTGTCACTTCAGTTGTATTTGTATAAAGTGACACTTTGCAGTTTATGAGAGACACCTAGCTAAAAATCGATACTCAGGCTCAGTTTCAGCCGGTAGACGGTATAGATACCTCCCCTGTTCTGGAAACTCTGCGACGGCTCAGTTTTCATGCCGCCGACATAGACATCCAAGAAAACAAGTGGCATGGCACTGTGACACGTCTGGCTGATACTAATTCCTGTAACTTAAAAGTAAAGGTCTGTCTAAAGCCAAAAAGATATTTTTCCGTTTGATTGACACACCAATAATACCCATCCCCAGGGTAACCACATTGGTTTCCTTGGCAACATTTATCACATAGAAACAGATAAAACTGGCATGAACTTGAGAAGTGATGTCAGTGTTGTGCTTGCCTTTGTCTGTCCGCTTCTTCTATAGATGACGCTGTAAAGTTTGGCTTTGAAACCTCGCCAGTCATAATTACAGTGTGCACTGAACAAATGCCAGAAGTGCAAGTCAGGTCTGTGCATCTCTGTTTCATATAGGTCTTGCTGCTTGGCTCCGTGCGTGGGAGTGGATTCAAACGGGAGAAGGAGAGAGAGGCGAGACAGACAGCGTGTTAAACACAGAGGGCCAGACCCCGGAATGACATTTGAAATCTCTTTATGTATGCCGGCCTTCATTCTCTTTAATAGCGTGCTATTCAGTGGAGAGTATGGTCTGGAGAGTGGATGTTATAGAGACAAACCAGGTAAAAGCTGGTCTTGGAAGAGGAAGACTACCAGGGTCTTTGCCAGCTGTCTTTTGCCATGGTGCAGTACTTACCTTAGTACCTGGAGACAATCATACTTGGAGAAAGACAGCATTACTGTGGCAAACATGCAATTTGAAATCTGCCAGCCATGAGTGCATAAAGTAGTTCTACTGCAAGCCTATTTTCAGCCAATGATCTGAACCGGGGCTTCACTGTCCGGGGCTTAAGTTCTACAGACTGTGCCATCAGGACCTGATTTACAAAAACTATTTCTTATGAAAATCAGTCTAAAAGACCCGAAACACATTTGAAAACTGGAAAACTCCTGGAGGGTAACTAGTTACATGTAGTTACATGTAACAGAGTTACATAATTAATTACAAAATAAATGTAACTGTAAACAGTTACAGTTACTGAGAAACAATGTATAATTAAATTACAGTTATTTTTATGACTACATCTGAATATTTTCTCACATATATAGATTTGATTGATTTCTGTCCCAAATCGCATTGACTGCTCTTAAATGAGACACCAATGACTTTAGGACACACACATGCTTATTCGGTGACTGTTTTATTTCCTTTTTGGGTTTATGAATATGCTTTATTTTTTAATATATATTTTTTATTTTTTTAACTGTTTTTTCCAAGGCATTGTTAGATGCCAGTGTTTCCTAGCTATGCAAAGATTTGATTTCAAAAACAGTATCATAGCTAGTAAACTCTTTCTTGTTATGATATTAAATTTGTATTTAACATCAGAACAATCTCAAAGTAAAAGGGGTGCTAAAGTCTGATTTTGTGGTGGCTGTGCCTGTGCTTTAAAATTAAATGATTATAATCTTAATTCAAGTGATGAAGGATTTTGAGAAGTCTGACAGTAATCAGTGTTGAGTACTACTGTAAGGTTAACCCTGCCTGGTTTAAATGTTTGAAAATGAATAATAGTTGAAAACATTCATTAGAAAATTAGAAAAGTAGTCAAAGATAATCAAATGTAATCAGTTACATTACTTTAATAAAGTAATTGAAATAGTTACACTACTTATTACATTTTAAATAGGGTAACTTGTAATCTGTAACTTATTACTTTTCCAAAGTAACCTTCCCAACACTGCTGCCAAGCAACCACAAAAAGATTTTGCCATATTTCAGAACATTGTATTTTGGTTGTGGTTAGAATATGTTGCAGAGCAAAAAAGAATGTAACCAGAAGTCCTGGCATACATTTTTTTTTCTCATTTTAGAAGCCATTTTACTATGATATATGTAATAAAAGGGGAAGAAAAAGGATTGCAACTTTCATTTCATGCTGACTTTAAGTATCCACAAGGCCTAAATATGTGAAAAACAAAATCAAACAAAACTACAACATCTGTGAACATTTAGGTGTTAAAATAATATTATTTGTTCATTTGAATAAAACCAAAATTTGTTTCTTATTCTAATCTGCTGAAATGAGTATTGTAAATGTCTGAATTATAATATTTTTTGTTGATGTTTGAATTATGTGTTATATTTCAGGGCAGTTTGTGAAGACAGAAGCAGAAGAAATGCCATGCCAACCTGAAAAGAAGTCCATTCCAGTTCCACCTACACCACAGCAGACCTCTCTTGTATATGGATGGCTTTATACTAGTACAGTATATTATACTCTCTTGAGAGTTATGTGTTTGCAAATATTACTCAGGAATGTGAAAACTTGAATATTGCATAGAGAATTACCTTTTTAAAAAATGAATGTTAATTGCACTACAGTTAAAAAGAAAAAAAAATGTACTCACAGGTTTTTAAATATTAAGTGTAATATTTTTGTGCATAAATGCTAATACACACTGCTAGAACAGATCACAACAACTCCAACAGGGTAAATGCAATAACCCTTGGGAACAACCATGTTTTTTTAGTTTGTTGTAGCAGTGTGAATTGGCCCTTAATATGTTAAGTGCAAGTGTTGAGATTAGTTAAAATTGTCTTTAATTTATTTACTAATATGCATCTATTTATGAGTGCATTAACATGAAGCAAGAAATAGTACATCAGAAAAAAATGCATCCCTTGTTCTCCTTTAGTGGAACACGTGCAGCAAAATATTATAAATGAATGATATTTTCTTACTCCTCTAATATATTTCAGAATTCCATGATTACAGCTAGTGTTACTGAAGTAAATCCATGATAAATTTATGCAAGGGTGGTCAGTGTGGGTGCACTGGAAGAAGCGAAAGAACTGAGCATATGAACATAATGAATAAACACTCTCGATATATTTATAAATCGTTGCCTAGATGAGTTTTTTAAACTGCACAAATGTTATATGAGACTACAGAACAAAAGCTATCAGTGTTCAGTTTTACTTCAGCATGTATTTGAAAATAAACTATATATAAAAGAAATCATCGATGAAATCCAAATTATTGAAAGTTTTCGACAACAGGGGCATATATAAATGTTCCATTAAGAAGAAGTGAAGATTGGGGTTCATCTTTATACAGGTGAGTATGTGTTAGACGGAATGTCATTCATGTTTATTGTGATCTATGGCGCTGTGAGATTTCTTTCGATTTACTATATTTACAGCTCTTGTGTTGGTGATTGGAGAGATAACACATGCTTATTTGTGAAATGATTATTTTATTGGTTTGATTATTGTTTATTTGCACATATCGAGTGTTTGTAAACATATTTGCAAGTAATAAACGCATCTGCTGTGAGCTTAGTGCTGCTTCGTTCCACTTTTGGAGTGTTTTTGTCTTTTGATGTCTCTCATATGCAACAGAAATGGACGCACATAATCAGAGTTGGGCAACTTTTAGTAGCACCAGTGTGACCTATAACAAATGTGTGTTGCACAGGTAGAAAAAAAATGCAAATGCTGCCAGATTGTAAATCCAGACTGCACACCATGTGACTAATTACTCAAACACAAGAAAAGTATGCAGTGACAAAGCTGACTGGCTGATGACACCACAAAAATTCAAGCAAACAAGTTCAAAAATTTTACTTTTAATTTAATAATCATATGCATTTTAAATCCCTCTTTATTCTAGTGATATTTAGAAATATCACTAGTAATTTATGCATGACTTGCAATATATATATATATATATATATATATATATATATATATATATTTTTTTTTTTTTTTTTTTTTTTTTTCAGGATTATTAAGTCAATTAACTTGCATGATGAGAAAATCCATACATCCTCCTTATCTGAACAAACTGATCAATTATGGAAAAGTCCAGGAACTAATCCCTATTTAGCCTATGCTGACCATCTGTTTTCCCCTGAGCTTTTCATTACCTTCCGTTGCTCCTCCTCATGCTTTTAATAAAAGTCTCTTTCGTTTTATCCTCACCCCTTTCTATCCTTCTCTCTCTCATGCATTTCTTCTTGTTCATTAAAGACCATGTTTTCATGCACACTAAATGGAAAAGATGTACACTGGATAGTTATTATTGAGCCATATAACAAATTATATATGTATATATATATGCACATTTACATAAAAGTATTCTGGCATAAAGTTTTAATCAGAGTATGGAACTTAACTGAAAAACTATCTGCATGTAAAAATGGTCATTCATCCATCTTCCTCTTAAGCTCTCCATTTCCACTTGGCATTTGCCTCCTTGTTTTCCTGTGTTTCCTCCTCTGCCCACCTCCCTCTCTCCCTCCCTCCCTCCCTCTTCCTTTTCTTCTAAGCTTCTGCTTGGATCCATTACAGTGTTCCCTCCCGTGAAAAATCTGAGCCTGTCAGCAGAACATCATAATCAAATTGTTTCAAAGGTCATTTAACTTCGGAGCACAGAGCACCAACTAAGCCAAAGTCTTCAGAGGATCTGGCTCAAAAGCAATTTACGTGTCAGAGATGAATTGAGGAACGAAACATTTACAGAGAAAATGAACTATCTCAGGCCTCATTGTGAATGGGAGTGTCAGTCCATCTACAACGTCTGTCCTGTTCCATTCAGCCCCTCCATATGTTTCTAGATAGATATGGCATCATGTTTCATGAATACTAGTAGCTGTGAGGAGAGATTTGTTTGCTATGGCGGGATACAGACAGCAGATGTGTATATCTTCATTTCTAAGAGCATATTTTGGCAGTTGACATTTGTTGTGTTGTTATGAATTGTTTATGCTTAGAAAGCACAAAACTGTAAAATTGCTTGCACAACTCTTCTAAATTGATTCTATGGAACAAAGCATCGCAGATGCCTTTGTGAAAAATTTGTGCTTTTTTTAAATAATTAGTAAAATTGTTTGGTAGGTAATCCAAACCATCAACGATTATTACATTTCTGAAGTAAATCAGAATTAGATCATTCGAAACTAAATTAGCAGGCAGGCCCAATGAATCATCTTGTTCCAATAAACGTAATGGACATGCTAAGCTTTGATTAATTGTTCAATTAACTTTTCCTTATGTTAGAACTTATTAGCTTTCTATAGATGAATATTCCTGCCACACACTTTATCTGGTACTACATCCTAGTTTCTGAAATAAACCAAAACAAAAGCATGGATTCTCATTTGTAAATTAGTCATCCACTCAGACAATTAAAGGCGTACCACAAGTCTTGCATATTCATGCAGTTTTGCTATATTTAGTAAGCATCATTCTAAAGCGGGAAAAATTGAGAAAATAAGATGGAATATACTAAACTTCAATCAAAAGAATTTTTTTTCTTTTGTTAAACTTTAGTCTATTCATTATTGACGTGGTTGCTGCATGTTATTCACCCATTTGCAATTATAGACAAAGTGACATTTCCAATTATTTAGTTATTTATTGCTTAATGTTTTCATTATATTTTTTAAGTGGCCTTAAAGTTGACTTTATTTAACTGTGTCATGTCAACTTTCTGTACATTCGATAGTTCAATCAATTTTTTCTATGATAGAATTTATAGAGGATAGTATATTCTAAACTCCAGTACAAAGAGACCATTTTTTTTATTTTACTGGTAAAAATGAGTCTTTTCAATATTGTTGTGGTTGCTGCATGTTATTTATTTATTTATTGTGTAATGTTTTAATTAGATTTTTTAAAGTGACCTAAAAGTGGACTTTATTTAACTTATGTGATGTCAACTTTCTCTACATTCGATAGCTCAGCCGACATTTAACAATAAAGTTGGGTTTTTACAGCTTTTTAAATGAACAATTAATGATGAGTTATACATAATAAATCAATAATAATTCCACCCTATGGTTGCTGCTGTTTATAAAGGATTATAAAGTGGAAGTTTCTTTACTAATGAAGCCTTCTCACTGAAACAGCCTATTGTGTTGACATCCATAATGTCTTGTTTGAAAAATGTGGCTTAGTACATAGATGGTTTAGTTTTTACTTTTTAGATTTCTCTTTTTGAGTAATAAACTTCATAACAGACAGCAGTAATACATCACAGCTTACTAAATATATTACAAGAAAATATTAGAGATAAAGTAGGTGCACAAGCAAGAAATCTAGCTTGTCTGGGCTCAGTTTTGTAATGCTAAAGAACGATCTTTCTCTCTGACCTCTCCATGTCCCCAACCAAATGCAATCAGCATGAAAGCCAAACGTTATCGTTCTTCCGCACCCCACTTGTTTTAATCTACTTCGGCTTGTTAGAGCCTCATAATATGAAAACATAGGACTAATGATGACTGATGTAAAATGTAAATCTGTAGGGGAGATTAAATAGAAAAGTTTTGCCCCCGGGCCAAGCTTAGATGGATCAGGGTGGCAGAGAGCTGTCTCAACTCTAATTGGCTCCAGTAGACGCTAACAGCCAATCGAACAGTGTTTCTTCCTCATTGATCCCTCACTTAAAGCCAGAATAGGGCGAGACACAGGAAACGATAAAGAACATGCAACACAATGGGATTGGATTCGAGGGCACGCAGAGAACAGAGGGGACCAAATTCTCCTTTCAGGAGAGCAAGTGGATTTTGGCATCGGATGAAAACAAACACACCTGTTTTATTTCACTAATCTGTTCAAATATCTGAGGGCTACCTGAGAGGGATCAGGTGTGTTTGCTCTCTTCTGGAGGAAATGTGCCTTCCTACAAAAGCAGAGGCTTTGTGGAGAACTGGTTTGCATTAGCCACATGATGTCTGAGTGAGGCCTTGGTACGTCTACTTCAGGACCCTGGATAGCACACTAGGTCGAGCTCAGTAACAATTCCTGCTGTATTTGTTGAGTTCATCTCTTCAGAACCATGGACAGCACTCCAATCATCCCTAGGACTTCAGAGCCTTGGACTGTGTCCTGTGACCTTGTTCAATAACTCAACTCCATCTGACCATTTGAAGCTGTGAAAGACACCTGTACGCATGTTCTATCTATCTATCTATCTATCTATCTATTATAATTATATAATCATTATTTATTATTATTGTTTTTATTATTTTATTTATCTATTTATTTTAGAAGTTTGCATTCTCTTAGGATCTTCAGGGGCATTCAAGAAGCCTTTGGAAAAAAAAAATCTTTTAAGACTACAGGTAATCAAAACACATTCTTAGACTCTAAACTACAAGCAGTGCTGCTTATTTTGGAAGAAAGTGCCCTGCTAATGTCTCATGCTAGACAAAAGAGTATTGCAGCTTTTAATCTGCTCTAATGAAGTTTCTCGCTACAATACTGGATCCAAGGTAATCGTTCATCTACATGGGATTTCACAAAATAATTCAGCATCACATCATGTAGCCACAGCAGTATATTTTGGGATATTATGCTAATATTCTGGCGAGCCAAACATCGCTGATAGCATGCAAATAAAAACAGCATTTGGAAAACAATTTAAGGTGAATAATTTGAGATGTGAATGAGAAAAACACTGGAGGTAAAAGCATAAAAGCTAGAGTGATGACTCTTATCCAGACCCTGAAGTTTAGAGAGGTGCTCATGAATTTAAATTAATCAATGAAGACACATACAAAAACGAAAATCGAAGCACAACAGAGAATAACACAAAGGCCAGATGAGTAGAGCAACACCGTGGGCATTGCTTTGTGATGCCATCACGTTAACTATATGCGTGAGATGTCTTCCGATAAGCAGGCTTACTATCCCTCTTTGTGCGGAGAGAATGTGTTGTGGATGGTCTTATAGATTGGGCTTTAATCAAGACTCCGAGAGGGAATGTTTTTAGTTTGTTTACTTCTCTTTTTTTATCTCTCCAAACAAATATCACTGATTGTGGTAATTTAGTCCATTATCACAACTGAAAAACTTAAATCAGATTCAGAGGAAGACAAAGCTTTCAAGTTCCGTGTGAATAGCTCCAATTTGAAATCTAACATTGCCGCAAGACCGTGAGAGGTATTTATGAGGTGAGAAAAGCATTTGGGGTAAAACAATGAAATGCGAGAGATCATTTAAGAACCAGCTATGTAATCTCTTCCACCACTATCACTGAAGGCAGTCTCTGATAAGTGATGTTCACATGCAAACTTCATCGTTTTTAGGATCAAAAACACAGGAGATGATGTTACTAATCCTTTGTGCCAATAGATACACAGCACTTTTCTGAAATTGCCTTGATGTTAGGGGTGACACTAAGTTGACATGCAGAGCTTTTTCAAGTGGTCACCCTTCTTTTCCTGACGTTTCATTGACTAGCCTTCACAAGGCTTGAGGATGAATTCTGGTATCCCAAAGTCATCTGCTGTTATGTCTCTCCCCATTTCTTGAAGTTATCTTGGGGCCCAGGAGAGATATTTCTGATTGATCCATAGCCATCGACTACATCTTTCTGCTGCCTCTGATGCATATTTGATGTTTTTTTTAGGGACTGACTAAATGGATCCCTCGAGTTTTATGCTGGATGTAGCTGTAAAACTCCTGCACCACACTTTTCTGTGGTTTTCCAGCCCTGTTGCTTTGCATCTGCTGCCAGTTCTGTGTAACATTGCCTCATGTGTGCTTCATCTACTGAATTCTCCAATGGGATGTTAGGCCAACAGTGTTGACCATGAGCTTTCAAACTGGGGTCAAATGAGTCCCAAAAGGTTCTAGGGAGGCTGGATAAAATTTGATAGATAGATAGATAGATAGATAGATAGATAGATAGATAGATTATTGAAAAATGAATTTTTAGAGCTGTCAAAGTTGACTTTAAACAGCTTTGGACCAATATTTATTGTGAAAAGTTCTATACAAATTTGAATAAAAATATTTTAATGATTTACTTTGGCATCAGTACTTTGACAATATAAAGGCCAATAATTCAACATAATACATGTTATATATATATTTGGATATTTAAAAAAATAGATACTTTTTAATTCAGCAAGGATGCATGATCAAAACTGACAGTAAAGGCATTTTATAATGTTACAAAATATTCTTATTTCAAATAAATGCTGCTCTTTTGAACTTTCTATTCATAAGAAATGTTTCTTGAGCACTAAATCATCATATTAGAATGATTTCTGAAGAATCATATGACAGTTAAGCCTGGAGTATAATGGCTGTTGAAAATTCAGCTTTGCATCACAGGAATAAATTACATTTTAAAATATATTCAAATAGAAAAGTTATTTTAAATTTTAATAATATTTTACACTATTACTGTTTTTAGTCTACAGCAGTCTGGCAGATGGTTTGTTATGGACATCCACCAGCATCTTCCAGTCAAGGACAATATTCAACTGTCCAGGTTCTGGCATACAAGGGAGAATTTTTTATTTTTTTGGTCTCTCCTGGCTGCATGAATGCCATCAGTCTTGCCATGCTGGTTATGCTCAGCCAGGAGTTGGTTGTCATTTCATTGGTCTCAATTGCTGCTGCCAGCCTTTTTTCAGGACCTGGTTGTGTACCTGCCTTAAGTGAGGCTAGTTTTGTAGCTTAATGTCAGGATGTGTTTGAGGACTGCTGGAGTTGGACAGAGGGCACACACCATTCGCCAATCCCTTTTTCTGGTGGTGGAAGCACATCACATGTAGCTCTGATAATAAATCTAAGCCTATTTGCTTCCCTCTCACTTTGTCCAGCCAGCAGATTTTTCTCCTTTATATACAGTTATTATATTAAATTATTATATTATATTATACTATATTATACTTTGTTAGAATTGCATAATAATGATAATCATTTAAGCAGAAAATATGGCAGATTTTAAATAGCCATCAGTTAAAAAAAAAGCTTGTTATGGAGCCTACCAGCAGGGGCTAATGGGGTCATGCTAACCAGCCAAACCTTGACCCCGTGTTTGTTACTTTGTGCCATGTTGATCCAGTTTTCTCAATTTCCTTCAATACAACACTATGAAACAGTCATAATCAGCATTGTCTTTTCCATAAGCATGTGTTGATATCAAGATCGCACTTTCAAAATTGCAGTTTTTGCCCAAATGTATGTTTTTCTGGTTTTAACAGAGGCAGACAGGGTCTCCGCCACCCCTAATGAGCCTTATTAGCGGGTCTGTTTACTTATGTCTATTCACTGGAGCAGAATATCCATTCCAATGTGTTTTATTTATTTATTTTTTTTTTTACTGTTGCTGTTTACTTAGTTGTAGGTATCACTCACTGCTTACGTGAAAGCCCAATCAGGGCAACAAAACAGGTTTGATTTAGACACCGAAAGAAAATATTGTCAAATTTAACAAACAGTACTAATGAATGAATCAGAGGTGCTGCTTTAATGACAGCCAATGGAAAGCACTGTGTTGGCACCACCGGCCTTTCTGCACCTGTTTTTCTCATCTATTAGGATTCAAACAAGTGAGCAAATGAGGGCAGAGAGAAATTCTTGATTTAGTGCATCCTGTGGGATGAGATGAACCTGACGGGAAGAAGACATGTGTGGTAGTACACAATAAATCATTCCGACACCAATTATTTATTTTTCCCTCAAGGCGCCAAAGGCATAACAGAGGCTCTCAAGTCCATGGACTACAGTGATTGTTAACTGTTCCTATAGCAAACCCTTTCACTCGGTTTTAAAAAATCAATAAGTACAAAGCTGCATGTAATAGCTTTGTGTGTAACTGTAACAAGTAACATTAATTCAATGGCCGCAAACATGTGGCCAAAGACTGTATTGCTAACCCTTGTTCTTTATCTTCAGACCATGTTATCTGAGATGAAATTAGAGCTAGTTAGGTTACAGCAGTGGTGGGCCGTCAGGGCCAGCAAAGCCTTCTCTGCTGGCCTAAACACTATCAGAATCACAGACTTAATTTTAATATATTTTTCCTTGAATGTGTATTAAATTATTTACAATAGTCTATTCTCTTCATTTCATAGCCTTTCTCTTGGTCGCGCTGCTTCCAGTAGCGTATATTTATATTAGAGCTCTTATCCAATCATATTTAAGCAATCGTGTTGCCACAGTCAAATAAATCTGCCTAAGGCCTTCAGAATCAGCAGTGCAGGCATCTGTAGCTTAACATCAACGGCAATGAAATCGTTGCTTTAACCAATCAGATTTCGAGTTGGCAGCACCAGGGCCATCTAGCAGGCTTACGATGACGTCAGCATTTTCTCGTCCGTTGATTGGATGCTCAGAGCGCACTAGTCAAAGCTAGCAAACAGCATCACTTTAAATATTTTTGTTTTCACAGTGTTATTACTGTTTCTCACCGTATATGCTGTGTACAGTGCATTCTGTAAAATATTCGCCCTCTGTAAATTTAAATACTAAAGTACTAAATGACCGCGGCGAAAAACAACAAGACACCTAACGTTAACGTACTCGGCAATGGCGCTGTAAAAGACTCATGAAGATGAAAAACTACTAGAGTATGGTAGGTTAAGTTTCATTTTTGACTTTTATTGCTTTATGCGTTGTATTCTGGTGTTATTTTCGAGATATAAAGCCATGTTTAAGTTTCCGTAAGAATATCTCAGTTTCCGAGTCGAGCTGTGTTAACTGGTCTCTTCCTCCGGCCGCAGCGCCGCTGACAGAGGCAGACCGGCGGGGAGACTCGTCGTGAAGATGACAGTCCTAGGGGTACGTTAAAACACATGTATACGCTTTTCTTCATCGTCTTGTATGAGTTTTATCATTTTAATGTTACTTGCTCGCTTTCCCGGTAAGGCTGTGCTAACTAGTATTTTCCTCCCGCAGCGCGCGGGCAGACTCGTGAAGACGAAAAGCAGGAAGAGTTCGTTAAATTGTTAGGTCAACTTTAAAACACATGTAATCGCCTTATTTGTTTTATACCAATGTTCTCTGTAAGGTATAAATACGTTTGAGTTAATAAATGTCTGTAAGAACATCGGGTTGATTATATTTGTGTCATTTTGTCAGGTTAATGCTTCAGCTAGAGATGATGCGTTGCGCAGGTGTGGAAACTTGATGAATTGTGTTAATTGGGTTTCTAGCTTTAGTAATAGCAATCATTCTCGCTGCATAAGATACCTGTCTGTGATGCAGTGCCCTGTTACACTGCATTTATGTGTACTAATTATGGTTTCTATAGCCGTGGCATCATTATGATGGTATTAAGAGGTGGATTAATTCATGTAGTACACCACTAAAGGCCTAGGTGTGAAATGCACGGCCCGCCACTAGGTTACAGGTTTTAGTTTAGTGTGAAATACATGGTGGGAGAGGAACCTAGAAAGCGGTAAAGGCAAATGTGCGTGCGAGTTAAATAAATGGCTGTTTTACAAGCAATCAATAGCAGCTTGGCTTTACAAGTGTAGTAAAGAGAATGAGGCATTTTTTCTCTGTGAGGCACTGCTGGGTTCTTTTCAATTAATGCCTTGTGAAGGTAATGCAAATCACAACTTGAGGCATTACTGTGCTGCCTTCTAATTTTTTTTTTTTTTGGAAACAAGTTCCATTTTAAATTTCATGAGCTACATTTTCCCCAGGATACTTTGAGTGCAGAGATAAAAAAGTTCAGCATTTATTTGAAATAGATTACTATTAAAACATTTTAAACATCTTTACTGTCACGTTTGATCAATGTATCCTTGCTAAGTATTAAAAAAGTCTTACTGACCCCAAAATATTTGAACGTTGTTATTAGTGCATATTATTAACATATCAACAAGCAGTATAAACAACAGAAGCATACAGTAACTTGTTTAGGTTTATAGAATATTGAATTCAAGGAATTAATTTGTTAATTGTTGTATTTTACGTTTTAGATGCTGTCAATATGTCCATGCTATACATTTCTGAATCACAATACATTAACTCCATGAAACAAATTCAAAGTGTTTCTGCCTCACTGTAACAATTTTTGGCTTTAAAAGGTTTAATGTTGTGCTTTCTGCTATAAATTGCAGATTTCTCTCTCTTTTCCCCATCCTTGGTTTCTTTCTAATCCCAACAGTATTTTGTTTTCCATCTCTTCTTGCTGAAATCTATTAACCCAGTCATTTGATCCGGGAGTGCGGGCGTTGACCTGATGGATGGGTAGTTTTTGTGGTTGAGAGGTGAGAGTTCCCAAAGGGCCGCGGTCTCTCTGAACCTGACTTTAACCTTCATGGACGCAACCCTGCTACAACACTGGAGCATCTTTATTTAGTTAGTATTTAACTCATTAGAATGGTTTAGAATGGAGATTGCAGGTTAAATGTCTACATGATTTTCAATGTTAAAATGATTCATCTCACGCAGTCCATTGACATTTTAAAATAAAAAGCGTGCAGTATGTAAAAGCGCACAATAACAAAGACTAAAGTGTGGTAATTACCTTTAAATACAGGGGGTCGTCAAGCTCTGGCTGTTAATATGTGTTTGACATCCTTTATGATGTCACTGGGGAACTGTTGGAGCTGTCGCAAAGTTAAATAATGACAATTCAGAGTAAGAAATATGGAAGAAAAAGAGAGCTGTGAACACAGCGAAAGATTATATGAATTTAAGGTGCTCCAGAACCATTTTTTATTCTTTATATATATATATATATATATATATATATATGAGCTAAAAGTTCATAAACTTTCACCAAAACTTCAGCAACTACAACTCCAGCTTAGTCTACTGAGGTTAAGTGTATTTGCGAATTAAATATCATAGTGAATCAGATCCATCCATATCCTAAAATATACACTGGGGTCACAAAAACTAAAAACATCTTGGGATGTTATTTCTTGTCATTCCTGAAGCAAAAAGACACTGGAATGCTATTAAATGCTAAATAATCTTAGGTATTTCATTTCGCTGACTCACATTTCAAAGTTTAACAGTGAAGAAAGTAGACTATGATGTCTGTTCTTTCTTGTAATAAAGCAATATGAGGTAAATGAATGCAAGCTGTGTGGAAAGAGATGCTCAAATTATTCTAAGAGTGAAAGACTGGAAAAAGTATCAGTGATAAAACCATTTATATTCTTGATCCAAGAAATTACCAAGTGTAATTTTTAGTAAGAAAACACATTTCCATGGTTCTGCTGCATTCCCTGTGGATTTGTGCATTTTGGTAATGTAGACTAAACGTATTGAAGATGATGAACAATATTATGAATTGCTACTTGAATATGTGTGGAAGCTAATTGTCCTTCTGCCAGTGGACTTTTTTTGTATATTTTTTTCCAACATTGTTTTGTTCATCTGTATCTGCAAACATTCTAGTTTGACAGTTATGTGATTTAAACTTTTGTTGTACTCTCAAACTGAGCTGAATACAAAAGAAACAAAGAACATAAGGAACGAAGAATAAAGTACCAGTCCAACCATACAACTATTCAGTTTTATTTTTAAAAGCACTAAGCTCTTTATATAATGCATAAAATTAGTTCCATCTTTTCAGCTGCACCGCTGTGATAATGTTTTTGCTTATCTGTTCATTTAAAAAATTCATCTCAAAGACAAGGCCAAACGTGGGTTATTCAGTCTAACCAGTTGTACAAAAGAAAGGCAGAAACTGCTGGTGTTTATCTCTTAGATAAAATGGTTGTACTGTGTGAACATTAGAATGGGCAGAACCAGAAAAATATGCTATTATTCTCAGACAAAATGAAGCCAACTCTATAAAAGAAGCTTTAAGAGAAATTCAGCTCTGTTTCCTGGAATCAATCTAAGTGTTTCATGGTTATTTTGAATTAAAATACAAAATACAGTAAAAGCAGTTATATTGTGAAATATTATTACAGTTTTAAAAAATAACTGCTTTCTATTTGAAATTTAAAATGTAATTTATTCCTGTGAGGGCAAAGCTGAATTTTCAGCAGCCATTGCTCCAGTCTTCATTGTCAAATGATC
>JAFVLL020039105.1:0-24267 GCA_021397915.2 Tor tambroides | reverse complement strand
TACGTTTTCGACACATTATACGGACAGTGTTACTACAAAACTTCAAGAAGCCGTTTCCTCCGTCTCCACTATCCAACGGACCTGTGCAGCAGCTGATTTGCGGTCGGGCATTGGCTATTATGAAAGCGCTGACTCCGTCATCATCCCGATTTAAATCCTAAATATCAAACATGTTTCATATGATCGGGGTGGCCCCGATTTGTGTGCGAGCAGTTCGGGAGATGCAAGGTTCGATCTTTGAACGCCTCACATTACCAGATAATCCGCGCCGAACATCGGGACCGATCGAGGTGCTCGACAAGATTTTTGCTCCGATTCTTGGGAGGGGGAAATCGGGGCTAAATCGGGCTAAAAATCCTGTAGTGTGAGCCAGGCATAAGACTGTGTAATATAATTTCAACTTTATCTTTAACAGCATTCAAGATGTTTTTAACATTTCAAAACACATTCTCATGTTAGCAGACAGATTACACTTTCACATGTGACCAACAATTCCACAACAAATATAAAATATCATAATGAAATATTATCAAAATATTCATTTGACGGAGGTGACAGACCTGACGGAGTTGACAAATCTGACGGTGGTGCTGAAAAGTGGCGAGTCACATTTAAGTATTTTTGGAACACAAAATCTTGTGAGAAGGCAATAAGTGTCATAGATTTCACATAATAATGATAAAATTAAATTGAAGGGGATAATTGTGTTAAATACATTCTATTATTAATCCCCATAACATTACAATTGAAAATATTTTTATTTTATTTTAAACCTAATAGCAGTTAATTGCTGGACATGTTTTGTCCCATGTCTCAAGAATGACTGAAATAAAACAAAAACCTTTTTACTGTACTATAACAGAGCTCTGTGAAGCACCTAGTTTGGAATACAGAATTGTATCATATAAATATATAGCACAGTGTATGTATAACAGAAAGCACACAGTAGAGAAACCTTAAGGATCTGAGCATTTCTCTCCTTCGCTGCTTGAGACATCAGACACTGCTGTTTCTTCTTAGCCTTCTGCTTTTCATAATGCGCTTCCATCTGCTGCAGCAGTAATGCTCTTTTCCCCAGTCTACATGAGAAAATTTACATTCATTAAGCCATTTAGTTTCATAACAAGGAATGAATAATTAAAAATAGGACTAAGAGAAGCTTTTTTAAACCGATGAGTACAAGTGAAAGGACTCACATATCTTCATGTTTCTGGCTGAGTTCAAACTCTTCGTGTGTATAAGAGGCCATTTAATGTAGTTTCAAAGACATGGCAAGAAAACTCAAACTCTGTCACTTAACTGAAACTTTATCAAAAGCTCGCTACTATACATTAAAAAACCTCATACTGTTACAACAACCACGGCTGTTACTCTGCGACCATAGTATCCGGAAGCAAAGCTCCAAACTAAAGCCTGCCGTATCCATGACTACCAACAGCCATGTGTGCGGAAACGACAGCTCGTGAGCAAAAGATTAGGACAAGTACGCCCTCTATTGTTGGGAAGAGTTAAATGAACATAGAGTAGTTTAAAGTTACATTTTGAAATGTTTCAATGTTGAATTTTTTTTTTATATTTTATTTTTTCATTTAACTTTTTTAATTATTAAATCATTAAATTAGGGTCAGCTTAAATGATCCTTTCCCTATTTTGATATGTCAATTATAGCAAATGCACAACTTAAAAGCAATAAGTTCTATCAAATAGCTCATTTTTAATTTGTGGTAAAACAGTATAAACAGAATCTATGCTGGTTCATAGCACACTGTGGGGATATGGCCAGAACAAAGGCGGGAAGACGCTTGCAGTCAAAAATGGAGTTTATTGAATCACAAATAACATTAAAGACATTAAAGTTGACCCTCCTCACGGAGGCCCCAACTAGAACCTCCTGAGAGGCAGAGTAAGCCCTTTTTACTCCCATGGGGTCGAACCATCTCATGGGAACTCAGGGAAAACAAAATTATATACATACACAAACACCTAAATAAACTCATCAATTGATCATAAAATTCAAAATAAATTAAAATCAACTTAACCAAAATAAATACAAGAAATAAACAATATAATATATAATACATTTATACATATATTCCAAATAAACACAACAAACAATGAGCCTCCCTGCTTAGACTAGCAAGTCAACTATGCCTACACTACCCAGCATTCCATATGATGGTATAAAATAGGAAACAGGAAGACCAGGTTTGCCAAAACCGCCAAAAAACAGAAGAAGAAGAAGAATAACAGGAAGCCCGCACTTCCTCTTAAACCCCCATCCCCAGGACCATGCTGTAGTCATGAACCCAGAGGAAAAAAGGTAAGGAAATGAAATTGATAAACTTTAAATAAATAAAAGGAATTACAAGAAAGAAACCTCTTGGTGTCTCTTTTTTCTTGACCTAATGTACACCTTAGACAGGAAAAATAAGCCCAAAATTGTATTTAAACAAACAATACAAACCAAACATTCATACCAATAAATGAAACCAAAACAAACATAAACTAAAAACACAGAGCATATACCAAAGATTAAAGATAAATTATGACACTGTCACACACACGTTAGGTTTCTGTGAATTATGGGGAATTTCCATAGACTTCTATTACTTATATACTGACCAAATGGTATTTACTATCCCTTAGCCCAACCCTACCCCTTACAGAAAACCTGTTTGCATTGTTACACTTTCAGATAAACATCATTTACTTTTTTTTTTTTTTAATCTTTTTTTCCCCTTGTGGGGACTGGCCTGCGGTCCCCACGATGTCAAAAAATTTCAAGTTTTACTATCCTTGTGGAGATATTTGGTCCCAAAAATGTAGCATAAACAAGCACACACACACACACAAAATCCCTAGACAGAAAATCAGTACAATAGTTCTTACAGAGATGGAGAGAAAGAAAAACTAAATATGCCAACAGGAAATTGGTCTGTTTATGGCAGAAGTAATGGAAGGATGAATCTGTTACGGGGCTGACGAGACGTGTGGATCCATATGCAAAGCTTTATTATAAAACATGTTCACAATACACACAGGCAGGGTTGGTACACAGCAAACAGGTATGGCAGAGGCAAGACAGAGCAATCCGTGGAACAAGCGTGGGTCGACGATCGGCGAACAGTATCCAAAGGGGCAAGGCAGAGAGATAATCCAGAAACGAGAGCAATAATCCAAACGGGGTGCGAACAGAGTCCAAACGGCAAGGCGAAGGGTAAATCCAGGAAACACGGGCAGGGTCAGACACGGCAAGATAAACTAGGCAAGGCAAGACTAAGACTAAGACTATGGCTCCGTAAAGTAGCTATCTCTTGGAGAGTGATAAGCGCTAGACAATACTCGGCGATGAGACTGAGAATGTCCATGGTTTAAGTAGTGTGTGTGATGATGAATGAGCATCAGCTGTGTGCGATGAGCGCGATCAGCTGTGTCAGTACAATGGTTTATGGGAGCTGTAGTCCGGTGTGCTGTGTGGAATGAGTCCGTGTGGTGAATGAGTGACATCTGGTGGCGAGTAAACGGAAGAGCAAGGCCAGGATTCGTGACAGAAAACAATAACAAACTTGTTTTCGTCCAACTATTGTTACTACATTTTATGTTTTCAATGATTCAGCAGATACTGTATATCTACCATAGGCTCTGTAGCTACTTATGTTCAACAGTCTCACTATTTTATCAGTAGAGGGACTATTGGCTTTAACAGTAGAGCTAAAGCTGTTAAAGACTGACATAGTTTAGGTGTTTATCATCACATTTAGACTGTTAATCAATGGCCTTGATTCAATGATCCACCAATGGCAATAGCATAATTTGGTGAAAAAAACAACCCCCCAATATAAAGTTATTCCAATATATTTTCTGTAAAAAAAAAAGTTAAATAATTTAGAGGAACAAATGCTTGAAACTTCTAAGACTGAACTTTATTTGGTAGTTTTCATATTACAGTCATGTTTCACTTGAACTCTTCTTCACAATACTGTGAAGAGATTTTGTCATCTATTGTCATTAGCAGCACCAGAAGACATTCATCATTCATCTTTTCATCTTCCTCTTCTACACTGAGCCAAAAACTCATCACCAAACACCAATGACTTGTACATACACTATATAGACAAAAGTACTGGGACACCCCCTTCTTTAGAACAGAAAAATGTACTTCCAAATCTGTGGCAACAACGATGGGAACATAATTCATGTATTTAAAAACTGTATTTCCATCTCTGTTGCAACAGTTTTGGAATTGTCTAAAATGACTGTACCCATATGTACAAGTCATTGGTGTTTGGTGATGAGTTTTTGGCTCAAGGTCTGCATTTACAGTCACACCAGAGGTGTTAAACTGGGATTAGGACTTGGTTTTATGCAGACCAGTCAAGTTCTTCCACACTGACTGAATCAATCTTTTTCTTTTTGACCCTTGCCTTATATACAGAGGCATTGTCATGTTAGAATAGAAAAGGGTCCTGTCCAAACTTTTGCTATAAAATTAGAAGCACACAATTCTCTAGAATATCATTATATGCTTTAACATTAAGATTTATACTCATGGAAATTACTAAAGTAGTCAAACCTGTTCATTAGGAGGGGGCGACCCAATACTTTTGGCAATATAGTATATATATATATATATATATATATATATATATATATATATATATATATATATGTATATATATTAAAAAACATAAAGCAGACACAAGGATTTATGCAGACTCATGCCTAAAGTGCTCAACCACTCCCACTGTCAAAGCTGAAGGTCATGGTGAACCGAAAGTATTTCTAGTAGGCCTACAGTTCAACAAGAATGACACAACTCCAGTTTACTCAAGGGTTGCCATGTCTTGCATTAATATTCAGACTTAGACAAAAAGCAGGTTACAAAAAAATCTAAAAGAAGGCCTAGACTAATCTGTCACATATTTTTGCTATTTGCAGGATCAAACTTTAATTATAATCGTTAGGAGAATATTCTAAAAACAAAAATCTTTTCATTTTATTTGATATCTACTACATATATGCCTACTCGTCTTTGCAATACGTTCAGTGTGGTTTATAACATGTTCTATTTTAGCATCATATTTGCATCAGTAAAAGCAGCATTTTATCAGTGGGAAGACATTTATTTGCTTCAGCAGTAGAAACCTTAATAATAATAATATTTCTATACCATTTCTGTTTTCTTTTGTCAATTTGTTAAACAATCACACACAAAAAATAAAATAAAAAATTAAGAATAAAATCTCAACTTAAAACTTATGAAGTTGCATCTCCTTTGGAGGATGACTTGCAACTATTTTGTTCATTTCATGTTTGCTCTCATGGAAATCCACCCTTTTCTGCTCTTCTGCAATGCTACTCTGTTAATTATCTGTTAATATCTTTAACTTTAATAATGATCTTGATAATATTCTTAAACAAAAAAAAACTTTTTAAACAGCTTTAATATTCATTTGATTTCCATTATATGTTTAGTGTAATTAATAAACCAAAATAGCATAGTTTTTACATACTTCAACAGAATCACCTACTACTGTATTGCATTAATGCAAAACACAAATTTAATTTAATAGTACTTTCTAATCACAAGTTATCAATCAGCTAAATTATGTGATTAAATATTTAACTTTTCAAGTTAAATATCAACTTGCTCACACTTCAACTTGAGGCATAATTATTATTTTTTTTAAAAATATTTCCAATTTCCAGCGTTCTCAAAAAATAATTCATCAGAGTGGACAAATCATAGAAATCACAAATCTAACATTTACTGGAGCTACTTTTCATAGTGCAACTTTGCTTCATCACAATTTCATTACTCCATTTCCTGTACAGCAGTCAGGCTTTAGTCAAAGATGTTTTGTCAGTGAAGAGATTACATTAACTTTTTAGCAATTAACAATTAACAATTTATCAGTACATTAACAATTCATATACAATCCATCAAAAAACAAAGAAAAAGAAAACATTTTTATATGTTACATTTATATATTACAAATATATTACATTTCCTACAAGGCAGACAAATGTACTTTTAAGATGCTATTTCTTTTTCCTTCAGACAATCTGCTAAACAATCAAAAAACAAAAAAACAAAAAAAAAAAAAACAAAACAACAACATTCATCTTTAACAATAGTTCTTTAACTTAAATCATAAAGGACATTCCAATATATTTAATTTAATTTAGAAAAACAAATATGTAAACTCATGAGACTAGCATTTACGGTGCTTGTTAGTTTTCCTATTATGTTTCATTAATCGCCCTCATTTTTATGCCAGATGTCAGAAAAAGCCCCTTCTTTCAACTGGTGAAGAAGACAACCCTTATCATCACCATGAGACAAGTCAGACATCTCACATGAAGACTCTTTAGTTTGATGAAGACCACTAACATCATCACCATGAGACATGTTTGCTGGTGTTATGTAATCAATATCATCACAATCACTTATCTATTGATGTTGCTTTACTACACTTTCATTTTCTGAGCTGCACTGACTGCTCTCATTTGCTCCCTAATAAGTCATATTTTTTTATTGTCAATTTGTTTGGACTAACTGACTTCACCCTTTACTGCTCATTTTCAGATTTTTCATGTTTATTTTCAGTTTCATCCTTCATTTCTACATCATGAACCTGACATGAAGACCCCTCTTCAATTTGGTTAGAACCACTAGCAGCATCATGACCATGAGACATGTTTGCTGGTGCTGTGTTTTCGTTATCATCACTAACACTGACACTATTTCCTTCTCTCAATTTGTTTGGAATAACTGGCTCATTCTTATTTTGGTGATCTTTTTTAATTTTCATCTCTTCAGGAGAATGACTAGCCTCTATTTTTTCAATTTCATGTTTGCTCTCATGGGGATTCAACCTTTTCTGGTTATCTTCTGATTCTTTATCCTCAATTTCACCCTTCATTTCTTCGTCATGAACCTGACATGAAGACCACTCTTCAGTTTGGTTAGAACCACTAGCAGCATCATGACCATGAGACATGTTTGCTGGTGCTGTGTTTTCGTTATCAGCACTAACACTGACACTATTTCCTTCTCTCAATTTGTTTGGAATAACTGGATCATTCTTATTTTGGTGATCTGTTTTAATTTTCATCTCTTCAGGAGAATGACTAGCCTCTTTTTTCAATTTCATGTTTGCTCTCATGGGGATTCAACCTTTTATGGTTATCTTCTGATTCTTTATCATCAGGTTCATCCTTCATTTCTACGTCATGCACCTGACATGAAGACCCCTCTTCAGTTTGGTGAGAACCACCAAAAGCATCACGGCCACGAGACTTGTTAGTTGGTGATGTTTTCGTTATCATCACTAACACCGACACCATCACCAACAGCATCCCCACCACCAACACCCATTTCATAATTTTGCTTTACTGCATCCCCATTTTCTGAGCTGCATTGTCTGCTCTTATTTGCCCACTGATCACTATTTGTTTCTCAATTTGTTTGGAATAACTGGCGCATCCTTATTTTGGTGATCTTTTTTTCTCTTCTCTTCAGTTTGGTGAGAACCACTAACAGCACCATGACCATGAGACTTGTTTGCTGGTGCTATGTTTTCATTACATTTACATTACATTTATTCATTTAGCTGACGCTTTTATCCAAAGCGACTTACAATTGCTATATATGTCAGAGGTCGCACGCCTCTGGAGCAACTAGGGGTTAAGTGTCTTGCTCAGGGACACATTGGTGTCACACAGTGGATTCGAACCCGGGTCTCTCACACCAAAGGCATGTGTCTTATCCACTGCGCCATCACCACCCCACATAATCATTATCATCACTATCACCATCATTGAAACCAACACTGAAATCTTGATATTTTTTGTTTTTCTACACCCTCATTTTCATTTTCACTATCTGTTTCTGTCAATTTGTTTGGAATAACTGGCTCATCTTTATTTTGGTGATCTTTTTTACTTTGCATCTCTTGAGGAGGATGACTGGCATCTATTTTGTTCATTTTATGTTTGCTTTCATGGAGATTCACACTTTTCTGCTGATCTTCTGCACTACTATTATTATTCTCTTTTGGCTGGTCCATGTTTTCCTTTTTGCAGTGCGCCAGCTGACCTGACAGAATCTTCCATGGGCCCCAGACAAAGTGTTCTTGGGGCTTGAAATTCTTAAAGGCAAATTTAACCAGCTCCTTTCTCTCTGACTTGTCCAATACAGCAAACATAAAGTAATCTAGTGCACTTTGCTTCACATTTTGAAGCTGTCCCATGACAAGAGTTTCACTGAGGAACAACTTGACCAGTGGGGCCTGGTAGTGCTTCAATCCTAGAGTCCCCAAACACTTCAGGATGTGTATGATGCGCAAGTTGTTATGTGTAAATCTGCAAAATCAAAGGAAAAACAATCTAGCTATTGGAAAAGCCTCAAAGTCTTGAAACAACATCAACTGAAAACAACAAATAGAAAAAAATATGACAGTAAAAACCTGTTCAGGTTTCTAAAGCGGTCCTTCCAGTTAGGAGCACGAGCCACCTCTCCTGTTGATTCATCAACCAAACGCATACCGTAGAAATCCAACATGAGCTTATGATTTCACCAATTTTCTCTTTGCTTCTTTATCTTTACAGAAAAGCTGGAAAATAATGGAGTAGATTAATTTAAGCATTCTCTGTTTTTCAATATGCTGTTACCAGCTTCTTAACGGAGACTAATATTTCCTGAGAAATCCTGTCAGACAAATACTTTAAGATGGTTGGTAAATAAAGCTGAAAAACCCATCTAAGTGAATGTTTTAAACTGACCTTTATTTCCTTTTTTGAGAGCACATGTGCTCTCCAATTCACCCCTGGCTCTTGTATTGGAAACAACCTGCAAAGTTTTAAAATGGTTAGTTGAAGGATGGCCATTCAAAGCACTTACAGTGGAGAAAAAAATTATTTGATCCCCTGCTGATTTTGTACGTTTTCCCACTGATAAAGAAATGATCAGTCTATAACTTTAATGGTAGGTTAATTTTATGTAGCAAATTTGCTTAAAAGGGAATTGTATATAAATAATTACAATTAATTATGATTAATTACAATTATTTATATCGGCTGACAGTAATAACCGTCGCAGAATTAAATTGCCATCAACTAATCTGTTCGTCCAGCGAACATTCAGTTTAAGTTCGTATCAACTTTAAGAAAGGATATTTTCTTGGCCACAGAGAATACCTTTCTAAGTATTAATGCATTAGAGCATGTAGCAAGGATCAAAATCGTAAAGGGACATTAAATATGCAAAGCAGAATCAGAAACTCATGTAATTTGTGCACACAACCTTTATTAACTAAACACTAATACAGACTAGTCTAACAAACAAACTAACAAACTAACAAACAAACATACAATCACTCATACATGGGTAAAGGGCTAGTGAGGGTTGATGGATGAGACCATCAGGAAAGCCAGAGAATGCAGTTATGGAAAGAGTCAGTTAACCACCTGTTTAAAACCATCAGTGCCATTTATAACGGGTCTGTAACTTATACTAAACCTCTGCTCTCTGCTTCGTTAAATGCACAATACTTGCTTGCCTTGTGTGTCTGTGGTGCAGTCTTGGATGAAAGTTCTGAGGGTTTGAAAGTTTGGCGGTGTTGGAGTTCTTCAAGTTCTTCCGCGGTTTGAAGGGTGATGAACTCAAAGATGTTATTCTGGCTCGGTGGTAATTGGGAGTTTTCCAGGTAGAAAGGAAAAAGAGTCAGCAGATCTGCTGAGATCTGAGATCCTGGTTGAATGGGAAAGTCAAGGCCGCAAAGGCCTGGCGCAAAACTGAAGGTCCAGAAAGAGTCCAGCTCACATCCCCATCTTCTCAGTAATCATCACAAAAACGCAGACTGGGAGGCGTCACTCATGTGAGAGCTTTATCTGCTTTGGAGGTCACACCTCTGGGATGTCAAAGAGCCAATGGGATTCTTAAAACTCTTGGAGGGGAAAGTTTGTGACTCTTTGTCTTGAGCATGGAAATTTGCATGGGGTTAATGCACAAACTACTTCAGATTCTTAGGACACTAATATGTTGCATAGGTATCAACATAAAATATACACTCACTAAATCGTCCAAGACGCACTGACAGAGACTAAACATGATACAGTTAAAGTGATATTAACTAGTGATCTATTATAATAACGCATAAACAGGATAAAATACACAAGAACATATACAAGAAGAATAATAACATACACAAATGACCTGAAGGATATGTATGTTCATTCAAAGAATGGTTTATGAATTAAATAGAGAAGAGTCCATTTTTATGGTCTTTCCTTTCTAAGGGAGAGTGTAGTGAGAGGGAGCTCTCCACATGCCATTAAGTCGTAAAGTTTATCTGGCCTGGCAAAAGTCTCCTGGTTGCCATGGTAACCAGGGGCCTGGAGTCATTGACAGACATACCAGCACCCAGTATGTGTATTGGGTGGGGGGGGGTCTGTGACCATTTGTTAAAGAACTAATTTGATTTGTTAAATCAAATGCAAAATTGTGTGTCTGATTCGTCCATACGCTACATTTAACAGTGAGAGACAGAATAACAACAAAATCCAGAAAAACGCATTTCAAAAAAGTTATAATTTGATTTGCATTTTAATGAGTGAAATAAGTATTTGATCCCCTAACAATCAGCAAGATTTCTGGCTCCCAGGTGTTTTTATACAGGTAAGAAGCTGAGATTAGGAGCACTCTCTTAAAGGGTGCACTCTCTTAAATCTCAGCTTGACACCTGTCTACAGAAGCAATCAATCAATCAGATTGCAAACTCTCCACCATGGCCAAGACCAAAGAGCTGTCCAAGAATGTCAGGGGCAAGATTGTAGACCTACACAAGGCTGGAATGGGCTACAAGACCATCGCCAAGAAGCTTGGTGAGAAGGTGACAACAGTTGGTGTGATTATTCGCAAATGGAAGAAACACAAAATAACTGTCAGTCTCCCTCGGTCTGGGGCTCCATGCAAGATCTCACCTCGTGGAGTTTCAATGATCATGACAAAGGTGAGGAATCAGCCCAGAACTACATGGGAGGATCTTGTCAATGATCTCAAGGCAGCTGGGAGCATAGTCACCAAGAAAACAATTGGTAACTCACTACGCCATGAAGGACTAAAATCCTGCAAGGTCCCCCTGCTTAAGAAAGCACATGTACAGGCCCGTCTGAAGTTTGCCAATGAACATCTGAATGATTCAAAGAACTGGGTGAAAGTGTTGTGGTCAGATGAGACCAAAATCGAGCTCTTTGGCAGCAGCTCAACTCGCTGTGTTTGGAGGAGGAGGAATGCTGCCTATGACCCCAAGAACACCATCCCCACCGTCAAACATGGAGGTGGAAACATTATGCTTTGGGGGTGTTTTTCTGCTAAGGGGACAGGACAACTGCACCACATCAAAGGGATGATGGACAGGGCCATGTACCGTCAGGGCCAGGGCACTGAAAATAGGTCGTGAATGGGTATTCCAGCATGACAATGACCCAAAACACATGGCCAAGGCAACAAAGGAGTGGCTCAAGAAGAAGCACATTAAGGTCCTGGCCTAGCCAGTCTCCAGACCTTAATCCCATAGAAAATCTGTGGAGGGAGCTGAAGGTTCGAGTTGCCAAACATCAGCCTCGAAACCTGAATGACTTGGAGAGGATCTGCACAGAGGAGTGGGACAAAATCCCTCCTGAGATGTGTGCAAACCTGGTGGCCAACTACAAGAAACGTCTGACCTCTGTGATTGTCAACAAGGGTTTTGCCACCAAGTACTAAGTCATGTTTTGCGAAGAGGTCAAATACTTATTTGACTCATTAAAATGCAAATCAATTTATAACTTTTTTGAAATGCGTTTTTCTGGATTTTTTGTTGTTATTCTGTCTCTCACTGTTCAAATAAACCTACCATTAAAATTATAGACTGATCATTTCTTTGTCAGTGGGCAAATGTACAAAATCAGCAGGGGATAAAATATTTTTTTTTCCCCACTGTACAACATACATAATTAAAACAGTGTTAACTAGAACTCATGGATGAAGTGGAACAGGATCTAACGACTGAATGTAGGAGTGAACATCTTCCAGCAAGTCATATTCACCCCACCACATCTGGTGAAAATCATTGATGTAAAGTTCTGCACAAACAAAGGTAATATGTTAAAGCACTTCCTTGAATAATACTTGTAACAGGTAAATGAAAACCATAAATAGTGTGATTTTATGTGATTTTACTATGGAATGAGTGCAATGCCATACCATCAGGTGAAGATCTTAATTTACCACGGTAAAATCCTAGGTTATAGAAGTGGCACTTAAAAAAAAATAATAATAATAATAATAATAATGACACCACAAACCCATTATCAAATATCTTCTCCAAATCAAGACTGCTTAGTGAGCTATCAAACAAGTTTTGTGTAAATAATACTCTAATACTGTACACTGACAGGCTTGAAGTGGCTAATTATGAATGTAATGGCAGAAACTCATTTTATTATTAGATTACTTACTTTATCTTGTTCACCAGCATCATCATCATCATCATCACTAATATTATCCAAGCCCTTGAGTCAGAAACAAACACAATCCGTAAGATTTTATCCTACAGTAGGCTCTGGCAACATTTAGGCATGTCCTGTTGTGTGATTTAGATACTCATCTATGTGTTTTTCACATTTGTTTCAATGGACTAATGTGAGTTGGCATGTTAATTGGGGTAAGACAATGGGTTGTGTTACCCCATTAATATAAGAAACTGTACACATTTTTCCCTTAAGAAGATTAACCACGGTTTTATTATAGTAAAAGTGTAGTTACCATGCTTTTTTTTTTTTTTTTTTTGGTGTACTGAGTACCATTTTTATACCTTTTACTACAAACAACATGGTTAAACAATGGTTAGTGTAGCAAAACCATGGTTAATTTTTATTGCCATGACACTATTTAAAAGCTTTCTTTTTGAAAAGTCACATTTCTATAACTGCATGCTTTCTACTACAAATAATACAGATTTACAATATTAATTCTAGATACAAATAATACAGCATATTAGGTTTATTCCTACTTCCTTTCTCTTTGCCTAGAAACGGACAACTGCATTAAAGATTGGCACAGTTTATCCCACTTTATCCCACTTTTACGGTGGCCGAGAGAGCTCAACGCACTGCAAATTCAGAAAACTTGCAAATAGAAAAAGTACCAGCAAATCAAGAAAACGCCTTCATCAGTTTGACAGCAGGTGCTCCAAATGCTCACAACACAACCAAATAAAGGATTTTATTTGCAGCGCATTTATTTGTTTGGTTGTGTTGTGAGTATTTGCAGCACCTGCTGTCAAACTGATGAACTGATTTCTTGATTTGCTGGTGTTTTTTTCTATTTTCAATCCATTTCTTTATTTGGTGTTGTTGTGAGCATTTGCAGCGTGCATGATGTCAAACTGATGAAGTTGTTTTCTTAATTTGCAGGTGTTTTTTTTCTTTTTGCAGTGCGTTGAGCTCTCGGCCACTGTACCACTTTCTTATTTGGAGGTAATGAAACTCACCCGGCAAATATGTCGAAAGGCTTGCATGTTCTTTGCAGCAAACATGTTCCTGCGACTCCTTCCGTGGCAGAAAAACACCTGTAAACACACACAGAAATCCCAAATGAGACAGTTGTTTGTAAAATCGTTTCACAATCATAGAAATAGAAAGCGGAAATGATAGTGAATAGCATAATAACGTACAGGCTACAGTGTTGCCAATTTAGTGACTTCCCCACCCCTTTTGAGACTTTTTTTTTTAAGTTTAGGGACAAATATAGCAACTTCTTGGACAAACCTTATTATCTTATTATCTCATCTTGTCCACTATTTATATTCATCTTTATATAGATCAGTGAATTTGCAATTATGATGTCATCTAGTAACATTTAGCTACCAGTTTTAGCTACTTTCAATTGAAAGCAGTTGGCAACACTGACAGCCTACCTAACGTACCTAAACAAGTTTCATTGAATAAATGCTTCATAGTCCAGAACGGGGGAAAGTAAGTATTTGTAGTTCAAACATACCTTCTTTCTGAGTGTTTTATTTTCGTCTCCATCCTCCCATGTGGAGTCCAGGGACGGATTAACGCACGGGCCTACCGGGCACGTGTCCAGGGCACTGGACCAGAGGGGGGCCCAGCCGAAATACCGCTACTCCGGAACGCGATTTCAACCGTGCCCCCTCAGATTTTTGAGGCAAGTGGATTTTGAATGTAGTTTCCAAAAGACAAAAAAAAAAAAAAAAAAAAATAGCCGAATAATATTTTTTATATTTAATAAACGATCACACCGGTGTGATTAGATCATTAGTGCGGCACATCATCAGCTGCTAAATTAAAATATGCGTTCGCTCAACTTCGCTGGCTGGCACGGAGCCGGAGACAGCCGCGTTTTTCTACATTATGCATTATAACCAATCACACATGATTCTATTGAGCTTATGAGTACAACGGCCAATAAGAGGCGTTCAGAACACATCTCTGAAACAGCTGTTTTGTTCAGTGCGCGCACTCCCTGAATGAATTCTGCTCTCTGCCGATTACTCTCATCAGAAACAACAAAGTGCAGAAGTGCGTACGATGTAAGCAAGATATTAATTTCACAATGTAAGCAACTTCAGTGATTAATGGGAGTTTTTGAGAGTGCTTAAATTCTGCCAATGATAATGTTCTTTGATAATGTAAATGGAGTGTCTATTTACACTTAGTGTAAATAGAATCCATTACTATTTGAATTTAAGAAAAAACGAGCGCAATTTCAACTGAGGGGGGCCTTTAATCAGTACGTGCCACCGCTGTGTCATAATCCGTCCCTGGTGGAGTCAAAAGGTGCGTTCGACTTGAAGCACGGCTACAGACGGCGATCAACGAGAGTAGCCGCTTGCAGTCAGGGGAGGAGTTGAAAACAGACACTTCAAGCCGGACACTTTCTGCTCCCGTTAGTGACGTTCACGCGGTGTTTGCATACTCTATCACAGATGAAGTGAATAAAATGCAATATTTGTCAAATACACAGACGTTTCAGAAACGTTTTCATGAGCAACAGAAACACTTTTTATATACTGCTTAATACAGGGCTGTCTGTTCAAGAATAAAGTTCAACAAAACATATACTATTTAAATACCAATAAAGTGGGGGTATATTTGCTTTTATCAGTGTTTTTTATTAAATGTGACTCAATATAACATTGCGACTATACAGTAAAAAGCTTTTACTGTTCTAAAAACAGATTTGTGAGCAGTATTGGAATTGAAGATGTTAGAAACACACGTCATTGTTGTCATGTGGTGAGTTTGGCCAATCGTGAAACAGCTGTGTCGTCATCAGCGCTCCCGCAGTCGCTCTGGAGAAACTGCGCCGGCTGAGTCAGCCGGCTGCTCTCGAAACGCTATCGCGGTACTTTGATGCCACACGTGACAGTGACGTAGCGTCGGCGCCGGTTCAAGTCAAGTAGGTATAACTGCAGACCGGAGATCTCCAAAATGGGGCGTGAACTCCAAATGTGGGCAGAACCTCCAAAATGGGGCGGGGTCTCTTCACGCAAAGACTTTCACCATTGGCTCTGGGTTCAGCCAATTGTTATTGATTTACATTTCAAAATAACACTTTATAAATTAAACATTGTTTCTAGTTTATCTAAAATAAAATATGCTATATAAATCAATATTCTCGGTGAGAGCAGAGCCCAAAGCTCGTGTTCAGTGGTGTTCGGACCGGAGTTTGAACCTGATATAAACGCGAATCTCCCACGAGCTCTCCCGCTAGCCGTCCCAGCACAGCGCAGGGGAAAGATTTTACTCTGTCGCTTTGTTTTAAGCAACGGAGGTGTCCCGGGGCTTGAAATTCGCAGGGTAGGATTGGGTAGTGACGCTGGGTGTAACTAAAAAGGTGCCATTGTACGGTGAGGTCCGGTTGGGGAGTTACGCATATCGCATATTAACTGCTTATCTCCTGAACTGCAACTTTCTTTTCAGCGCCAATTTCACTGGTTAAGGTTAGGGTCAGGTGTGGGGTAGGTTTAGAGGTTAGCATTTTTTGTAGCATAGTGTAGGAAATTAAATTAACACTGTGATTGACACAACCAATAAAATCTTTAGAATCAGCTGTGGGGCGGAGTTTGCGCTGAAGTTGATTGGGAGAAAAAATTGCGCATGCGTGTCATGTGTGCCTATCTGTCAATGGAAGGAAGCCACGCCCTATTTTCGAGCTCCCACCCCGTTTTGGATTCCCGCCCCCATTTGGAGATCTCCAGGCTGCAGTTATACCCTTCTCGTTCAAGTCGGACTAAATTTCTAACCGGCGTGCACTGCTTCAAGTCAGCCACCGATCGGTCTGCTAAGTGCTGCATGAAGTCGAACGCACCTAAACTCGTACTCATCACCTGACATGTTAATCTGACGAGTAAATCTCAAACGAAGTTTACAAAGAACACGCCAACCCAAAGTAGTCAAAGTACGAAAAAACCTTAACAGACCACGGTACAAAACCCTCAGAGCCCTTTTATAGCTCATCGAGCGAAAATAAGTAGTTGAACAACGCGTACTCAACACTTCCACTGTCAAGAGAAAATGAAAATTGACGCTCGTGGTGAACCGAAAGCATTTCTAGCTCAAGAAAAAAACAGGGCTCGAGTTGACTCAAGGGTTGCCAGGTCTTGTTATTTTCTAGGTTCTACACCACTGATTTAGTCATTTACAGAAAATTGCCTATATATATCAGTGCTGTGTTCTAAACACTGAACTGTTCACTCGTTGTTTTTTTTTGTAGAATTTTTTAATGATTTAGAACTTGTCCGGGGTGAAGATGTTTGAATGCTTTTGTGTACTAGTGGGTTCATGTGTCCATTGGAGTCACTTCCACTGATATATCGATTTATAAAATATTATTCTATTAATTTCTACTATTTGTGAAACTCTATGTAACGACCAAATTTACGTTTAATACTTCGGTGTTTCATATAGGCCTACAGCTCAGTTTTATGAGCGCCTGTCAATATTATGTTTATAGTGACATCTAATGGATTTATTTGGGAACAACGCTAGGTTTCCATGCTAACTAGTCGAGTTTTGTACTTATAGTTTTAGGACATGTGCACAAGAGGTTAAGATAATCAGTCAAACATACAATCAGGACAATATGCCTATGTAAAATGTATTTTAACGATTGTTTACAGAAAAACATAATCCAGAAAACCCGCAGTACCTCTGTAACCCACTGGGGGGCCTCAGTCCACATGCTGGGATAGAAGCATTGCAGGTGAGAGCCTCTGCTCAAAATATATGAAATGGTCTTCAGTAAATATCATAGTCATTAAATTAACAATCTAAAGTGGTAACAATCCAGTGATAACTACAGCTGAGTAGAACTTCCAGAATTAAACTGAGAATGCTTATTAAATTCCAATCCATGCAGGGTTGTATATAATGCCAAAAACTACAATGGACTGAAATGTAGAAAACTTCATATTCTTAACTGTTGTTATTGTAGTTTTTAATATTATAGTTCATTTTTCAGTATAAGTTAGGCCTACTTATTATTATATACACATCATTTCAGATGACACCAGTGATGTAGACAGATTTTAGGCAGACAGAAAAAAAGTTATTTTTGGAGAAAATGTTTTCTACTAGCCTACTACTAATGACCAAAATAGGCATGATTAGTCATAATTAATTATGTAATTATTATGGTTTTGTCACAAAACTTGTGTCTGACTGTGCTGATTATTATTATTATTATTATTATTATTAATATATATATATATATTTTTCAAATTCAGAATTTTTTTAGAATCAGACAATTTTGTCCAACCATGACACAATCAACTCCTTTCCTCTTACCTAGAACATCAGGACATGAGCCACTGCCAGAGTCTCTTTAAGACCAATTTCTCGATACGTCATAGACTCACGTGTTCTGGAGGATGATTTTATTTTATTTTATTTTTTATTTTTTATTTTTTTGTGGACGTCATGATTGGGAATCATACATTTTGTTGCAATAGCGTGGTATGAACAGCAGATGGCTCTGTGTCATAAAGCTTTTCTCAAAGCAGTCACTGCCTAAGAGCTAATATCCCTATGGCTCATCATTCTCTATGCTATTCAGTACCTGCTGCTGATACACTTGTCAAATGTCACATTTGGAATCAGATAAAACGTCATTAATATATAAAACCATTTCACACTAGGATAAAACCTGAATGAAATATTAGCTCAGCTTACGAATGCTAGCTAGTTAATCAAGTCTGTCACCCAAAAAGAGGCTATGTGAATATTTTAAAAAGCTGTTTTCAGTATCATTTGAAGTAAATATACTTACTACAAAAAGTGCTAGACCAAAATATGCCACATTTTGCACTAAGGTATGCAGCATTTCATAACAAGTCACATTTTCTGCAGGCAAAAGCCAGGCACACACTGCACACAGTACGCGTACTAGCTGCCATACATCATTTCAGTAGTCATGTCCACATATGCAGAAGCATTTTCCCTTTGAGTTTATAATGTGTAGTAGTGGATTATTCTTGACAGCTTTATGTAACAGTAT
Organism: Tor tambroides; assembly: GCA_021397915.2. Lineage (NCBI taxonomy): Eukaryota > Metazoa > Chordata > Actinopteri > Cypriniformes > Cyprinidae > Tor > Tor tambroides. Next base: position 5,696 of record JAFVLL020039105.1, on the reverse strand, counting down.
GTCCTTTGTGGGTGTGTTAATAATTAATTTGCTTGATTTTCTTTGTTCAGGTTCTTTTGAACAGTCATATCTTCAGAGACGTCCATACAGCAGAGCATTTTCAATGTTTTTTTTTTCTTCTCTGTATAAGACCGGAAAAACATGAATGCAGGTTCAACCTTAGTGCAGTGTTATTGTTTTCAGCTGCAAAAAAATCTTTAGCTCTTTAATTTTGTATGAGGTAGTATGTTACACTGCTGGACAATGAGATTCCGGAACGCTATAATACATGTGCACTAATAAAATTTCTAACACCGTGTTTTCCACTTATATTAGCACATTAATCAAAAATAATGTGTAATAAAATATTCAATTAGACATCAAAACAACATTACCATTTTTATAAACCTTTTCCAAGCTGTTTTGCTGGCTTAATCACACATGCTGAATTGGAAATAATTAATACAGCACAGGAGTGGTGTTTTACAAGTTTTGTTATTTAAAAGCTAAACACCAAGTACCAGGGCCAATGGCATTCGTGTTAAAAGCAATTTAACTGCATTAAAGGTGCCATAGAATGAAAAACTGTCTTTACCTTGGTATAGTTAAATAATAAGAGTTCTGTACATGGAAATGACATACAGTGAGCCTCAAACACCATTGTTTCCTCCTTCTTATGTAAATCTCGTGATTAAAAAAGACCACTGAAAAACAGGCGAATCAGAACATAACACCGACTGTTACGCAACAGTCGGGATCACTAATAGTTACGCCCCCAACATTTGCATAAACCCGCCCATGTTCTAGGCCAGCCGCCAGCCGTGAAGAAACAAGCGAGGAGAACAGCGAAAATGGCAGATCATGGAAATAAATGTTGTGTTCAGGCTGTGCAGGGGATGTGAAGTGCAGGGATGGGTTGGTGTCTGTATTCAGAAAGGCACGGAAAGCAAATAACGCGTTCTAATAAAATAACCCAAGCCACTGAATGGACATGGTTAGCTCGTTGCTAGCTGTTGCCTGTTACAGTACATAAGATTTCACTTACCACATAAACAGAGTAAGGAGAGATGAGGATGATGGTGAATGATTTACAGATCCTGAGCACCATTGACAAGCATCTGATCTTGTAAAATGTGTGGTAAAGTACCGCCGCTCCATAATATAAACATAGTTTGTGCGATCGCGAATCTCGAAAGTGAAACTATAATGCGATCAACCGATCATTCAAAAGCAGTTTCAATGTCTCTTGTATTAATAACGGCTCCCTGATGCCTGCATTTTATATACAGTATAATTACCCGACAATATAACTGCGAGAGAAAGTATTTAAATATATATTTTCCTCTCTGTGTTTCCTTCTTGCTGTGAGTTACTGAAATGAGCTGCACTGTGAACAGCCAATCAGAGCAGAGCTCAACATTGAGCCGCACTGTGAAACAGCCAATCAGAGCAGAGCTTATTATTATTCATGACCCTGCCAAATAAGCCAATAACAGACCGTTTCACTCTAGGGAGAAATCCTAGGGTTGTAAATGGACATGTAAAAACGTTTCTGGAGATTTTTTGCCCTTACCTAAGCCACATACCTTCTATGTAGATATCAGAGAACAATTTAAAATATTGTATCAATGCATTCTATGGCACCTTTAAATTGATCAGTAATGTAAGATACAGTTTAACATTTTGAAACGTTCAGCTGTAGTCGTTTAACAGCAATACTGTGTTCACTAAAGGAAACCGTCAGACCTCTTCTAACCTAACCATGTACTCTATTGCTTTCATCTCTTATCTCATGGTGCATTTGATTCTATACAAAGCCTGAGCAATAAAAGCAATAAAGTCACAAGACAGGGCTTTGCAGCTATTCAGCTATACAGCTATACATACTGTATATTCATAAAAATATGATGGAGTGACAATTTTTTTCCCTCGCTTTTGTGCAGTAAATATGCATAGATTTGTACTTGTGTTTTTACTTTTAAAGGCAAATGAGGGAGCAAAATAATTATTTTTGATAGTCTTCCATGTACCTCTAGTGGTTCTAAATCAGGGGGCCGGGTCCCACTAGGTGGCCTCAGTAAACTTCCAAGGGGGCCCCATGATTACTTAAAATTATTAAAATAAATTATATTATTAAAAAACGTTTGGAATCACAAAAAATGAATCGTGATACATTTTCAAAAGTATTTTCTTCCCTCAAGTTTGAAAACAAGCAGCTTTGTGAAATGTGAAAATGGTCCATAATAGCACAAAGTAAAATCGGGGAGCTTAACAAACCATGACCTTTCTGGATGTTATTTTACTGTAAAATAATCTCCTCATAAAGCTAATAGTCACTCCTTGGCTTTTAAATGACCATTTATGAGTTTTTTTTTTAAATACCAGTGGTTTCTGCCTTGTACTTTTTGTAGTACCTGGCCTATCTACACCTAATTACACACCCTGACATAGACAGCAAGCACGTTTCCTTGCGATATGAGAAATTTAGAGGTGACTGGAAAGTTCAGTCATCATTTGTTACAATATTACCTTCAGAAGACCTCTAAGGCTTTATCATTTCATAGACCACTTAATACTGTAATTGCACATCACATTTTCCTCTTTTTTGAAAGTCTATTTCAAAACTTGCCCATCTGGCAGAATTTGAATGGGAACAGATAAAGACAGCCTACCGAGATAAAATTTGTTAAAACCCTAGGCATTTGGTCCAAAAGATAACAAGCGCATCTTGACGGATTTATTTTTTATCTTAGGAAAATAAACTAAAAGGACAGAATAGAGGAGAATCACTACAAAAGTTGTTCCAGGGTAGAAATATGAACAGAGAATTATTCATGACCTGGGTCCATAGAAACTTGTAAAAGAGTGACGCTACAATTTGTCAGCACGCTTGATCTTCAAGGGGCGAGTCAGATCCTTTACAGCGACTCATCTCTAAATAATTCAACATGCCGTGGTTAAGCTTCACGCCATTTATCTCTGCTCGACTGACAACCATCAAACTTGTCACTCTCTTATGTTTCATTGCATTGACGGACTCTACTGATTATGCCTGCTGAGATTCATTCTCTGAATGACTAAACAACAAAACTATGAGTGGCCTCCATCAGCTTACTATTTACTTCTTTCCTCAAGCTCTGATAGGAAAAAGGATTTTTTTTTTTTGGTTGGCAATTTCTTTGCAGTGTTAGACAACACATTATCATCCTTCTATTGTCTCATTAAAAACTCAATAGAGAAAAGTTTGGTGCTTTTTAGGTTGTAGTTTTTATGGTTGGCGAATTAGCATAGATTTTTCATGCCATTTACAAGCTTTCATATCTAAGAAAGCTGGTTCAGATTAGCATAAAATGCATCAGTTCTGCTCAAAGGGGTAAAAAATTGTGCACTGAGTTGCCAGGGAAACCAGTAAATGTTTGCAAATGAAGAGGAAAATCACTGTGCAGAATGAAGTGTATTAGAAACTGGAATATAAGCAAAGTGAGTTAAGTCTACAATGTCATACCTCCGTTTCGTTCTCATTTAATCCAAATTATTTCATGTTGCACATTTTGAATATCTGCTGAGCATATGCATTATCTAGGGTTCCCACAGTCATGAAAAAAATGGAAACAAATGGGGAGGGGCGTTGCATCTTTTCAATTTTATATGTGTATTTATTTGGATTCATTTGTTCACAAAAGTATTACTGTTCACAACTATTAATTCCAAAGATTCACACCTGACATACATATGGAAATCTATTATCTCTATGAAATCATTTATTTGAAAATACTAATCCATTCACCATGACTGGAAAGGTTGTGGAAAAGTAATGGAAATATTATAGAAATATTGAATTTGCAATATTATAATGTCCTTTCCTCTTATTCAGATGACATTCCTGGGTATTTCTGTCAGCCTTCACTGATGATCTGACTATTATAGTTTGTCAGTTCCTGTCAGGCAGGCATGCTACAGGAGTTATGGGTACCCCAATGAAATGATGGGAAATGATAAATAGTACTGTGTTGAACTAATTTAAGGGGTACAGCTAACTATTGTTCATCCGTTAGAGATGAACTTCACAAAGAGAATCAGGGGAACCGCATGAACAGCAATATCCATCAGCAGCTAGTGACAAACTACCCCTATGTACCAGCTCAAAGACCTCCAGAGTGGTTATTATTTCACTTGGCAACATTTCCATATTTGTTTTTTGCTTTACCATTTATTTTTAAATGTTTTTGTCCTATTTTTAAGGACAAACATATGGAACATATAATGATATATATACATATGTAGTGAATTTTGCTTTCGTCAACCTAAGGAGGCGAAATAGTGTAGTGATGGGTACTCACGTCACAGATGACGTTATGATTTTGGATCATGTGTCACTTAAGGTGTGGTTATGAGTATATCACATAAGAAAGACTGGTGGGATACTTAACTTGTAGAACCTTTACTGCATTATCAATGCAAGGAAGGCACAAGGGTAATAAAATACATTTTATTAACAAAAGATAGACAAGAGTAATCAACAGCTACTAAATGAATACCATGAATGAAAAGGAATAAAGTGCATAAGATGCATAAAATGCAAGTGATTATGTTGGATGGTGCTATGCCAGAGCTACGTTATCTGGAAAGATAAACTGTCACTACTCTGAAACAAGTAAGGTGAAGAGCCTTGTTATGCATCAAACAAATACCTGAAAGATTATTTGTTATCAACTGCAATCAGCTATATAACATCTAATGTCAATTAGAAAAATCATATACTGATAATACACAACAATGCCAAGGTCTCTGGAAGAGGTTTGGATAGGTGATAGTTACGTTCTCTGTGGTTGAGTGAGCAGTCCGGTGGCGGTGACTTCATCCACTGGTTGTGCTGGTAACAATGCAGTGGGAAAGGAGCAGGAATCCGTTTTGACAGCCTTGAACACGAAGCGCTGGAGGATGCTGATCTCCTGGAGCACCAGTGGGCCCTAAAATCTGGAACACGCAGATGTGGCCAAGGAGTAGGTGCAGAAGGTCCTTAGCTTGGAGCACACAAGCAAAGGTACCTTGGAGTGAAGGTTTGCTCGCCGGACCTTAACCTTTTTGCAAATAGAGACCCAGAATTTAGTCGATCCGCTTTGTCTCTCTAGGATGGAGACTCAGGACGTGCTGCATCTGTTGTTGTCTCGCTGGACGAAGACTCTGAAGTCTGAAAGTAGATTATCTCTTTCCTTGCAGGCTGGAGACTTAGAATGTGGACGTATCTGTGGCTACCTCGAAGCTGGAGACTCAGGACTTGGTATCTGTTATTGCCTCTTTCCTCACAGGCCTGAGGCTCAGAACGTTGGTGATCTGTTGCAGTCCTTTCCTTGACAGGACTCAGACTCAGAACGGAGGTTGATCTGCTATTGTCTCACCCTTGCAGGGCTCAGACTCAGAACAAGGAGTGTCTTTTGGGAAGGTACTTTTATCTCTTTCGGATGAGGAGGAGATTGCAATCTGGCGCTTCTCCATTTCCAGGCTGTAATTGGCTGTTTCCATCAGAGTAGGGGGACACCGTGTGGCCCACCCTTCTTTCCTCCTGTGGAACTTATTTGCATAGTCCAAACACACATTTAGAAAAGTGTCACTAAAGCTTTACCAATGCATTATTCACTTACCAAACCACAACCAGAATACCTTTGGCAATGTTACGAACACATTAAGTCCAAACATGATGGAAGAAGATTGAACTG
>JAFVLL020039104.1:0-16599 GCA_021397915.2 Tor tambroides | reverse complement strand
ACTGGGCAGCAAGGTAACTGCTGTAGGTTTCAGACTCAGCCCAAACATGCAGTATTTTCCATTAAAAATCACATTGGGACCAGTTGGTTAAAAGTACTTGCTTATTTACAGATGCCACTACATTATTTTCTAATGCAATTTACTACTTTTTGAGGTCGCTGTACTGTGTATTAGAGAATGGGCATTGATTATTTACAATATCAAAGTATCTCACACTGATTTAAGATTTCCTGTACATTTATCCAAAGTAGCATACATTATACATAACGTGTATGTTTTTTTCATTCATTCCCTGGGAATCGAACCCATGATCTTCAAATTGCTAGTTACAAACTACACTGTCTGGGCTACAGGAACAACACAGTGGCTGTATCTGAAATAACACTCTATACCCTCAATCACTATTCCCTACATTACAAATATAATCCTCTGAATGAGTGAATCCTGACAAAAAAAATTGCGCCGGAAGTGCTGCGTAGGATTCATTTTGACGTGACGCTCATAGTAGATGGGTACATAATTATACCACTGCTAACGTCATTATTGAAGTACATGATGGTATTGAATAAGTGCACATTTTATAATGTCTGTCTACCATGGCTTCGGACACCACTTCAAATGGCAGTCCCCTCAAATAGAGCACTAAATAAGGGGCAATTAGAGACACAGCCAGTTTATCTGGTAACTACTATGTACAAATGTGCCAAATTGGCATTTTTGGGTAGTTCCTTGTGGTCCAATTGGTTTCAGTTGGGATGGCAACTTGCATTAACACTGGACGTGTTTTTATAGACTGCAGTGTAAAAAAACGATTTTTCTAAGATTATTGCAGTATGTTTAACAATACTTTTTCAGTTTTTCTGCTTCAAAATTTCATGTTTAATTCAACGTAATACTTACCATTTCCTTGTACATTTTATTGTGAAATCTATTAGCAATTTCTAATAGAAAAATCGGGTCCCACTTTATATTAAGGTGTCTTTAACTACCATGTACTTACTTTAAAAATAATGAATTGTTTGGTATGATGTGCTTATTGTGTACATGTTGTATTGCAGGTCATGGTAGCACTTTATTTTGCAGTCCTGTTCCGCATGTACATACTACGTACTTGTTATAGTATTTACAATAACTAGGTAATAACTAGGTACTAACTCTGAACCTACCCCTAAACCTAACCCTAATCCATGTAGCTACCTTATATCATCCGTTATTTTCTTAGGTAAGTACACTGTCAGTATACGTAAGTACACATACTGTAAAATTAAGTGCAGCCCAGATCACTTTTGCTTCTATCGAGGTAGAATATGGTTAAGGGTATGGCCAGGTTTGGTGGACTAGTTAGGTTAAGCTGTAGGGATAGTGTTGACAGTGTAATTACAGATGTAACTACAGAAATAAATTACAGATATACTGTAATTACAAGAAGGCATTTTTAAATATAAGGACAATGTAAAAACATAGGTGCATTGTATTAAATGATTAATTTAAATGTAGGTACATAGTAGTTAAAGATACTTAATATAAAGTGGGTCCGAAAAGCATTTCAAAGCAAATTCATCAATCTAATACCTTTTTTTTCTTTCCAGCGTATGATGAAAATATCTTGCAGCTTGACATGGCATTTTGAAAATCCAAAGCTAATGCCAAATGATGTTGGAAGAGACAGCATGATACGATGCAACGGACAAAGTGTCCACAATTTTAATAACAATTGAAAAATAGCATCATTTTTTTGCAATTTGCGTTTTCTGCAGCGCACATGTGGAAGTCATGACACCATTTGAATGCCTCGGGGACGTCACCAATGTGAGTTTATATCCCAGCTGGTTTACCTAACGCTGACACTATCAGAGTAATTCGTTTTCCTCCCTCAGCTGCTTGTCAAAGCAACAGCTGGGACGAACCAGCCCCGGAGCCCCATGCAGACCAATGAACTAGTCCTGAACCAATCCTGCTCTAAATATTTATTCCTCTCCACATTACATTTATTTATATATATATATATATATATATAAAACGTCAGAACAGGATGTTTGGGGCGCTTACCGGACATACCGGATTCTGCTGTCCACCATAAAAGACAGCGCTGATGGGATTACCCTAACCCTAGCCTTCAAAGATTTGTTTGTGTATTTATTTATCTTAAGTTATAATACAATTCACAAATTATACACATTGTTTTCTGCTGTTCATGTTTTATACCTGGACATTTTTAGGCTTATTGCTTTTATTTTACCTACACATTATTATTCTCTATTTTAACTACATATTGTCATCTGAACAACAATCAGTAACTGCACTGATTTAAATCTCTATATGTGTTTGATTCACTAAAAAGAACTGACTCAGTAGATTCTTTCATTCAGGAATTGGACCGCCCTAATTGTGCTGTATATTTCTGAGATCAATTCATTAGAGTCATTGATTTTAGAATCAGGCTTCACTGTTTCCACTGTATGTTGTTGATTCACTAAAAAGAACTAGATCATAATTATACGTTCAGGAATCTGATTCAACTGTTCGTGCTATAAGTTTTTGACTCACTAAAAGAACCGACTCATTTGAATCATTCATTTGAGAATCAGACTTCACTGTTTCCACTGTATGTTTTTGAATCACAAAAAAGAACCAACTTTTTAGAATCATTCATCTGGGAATCAGAGCAAAGGAACTGAACTTTTTTTTTTTTTTCTGAAAAATAATCTGTTCTTGGTATCCAAACCTACTTTTAGTCATCATGATGAAGCTGAACTTCAATAGACCTGATCCATATTGGACATCAAGCACAGTTTTTACCAAAAAAAAAAAAAAAATCAAGCATTAAAATGTATTAATATTATTATGAGCTGTTTGTACCCAACAATATGCAAAATGATTGCAATAGCATAGTCGGACTATAAAAATATATTTTTGTTTCTTGATGTTTCTTACTCTAAGCATCCAATATTTCACCACACAAAATACATTATGGTAGGTGAAAACTATTTGTCCGTAAGGTGCAGAAAATGAACCCATATTTAATGTAGTCTGGGTCTTATTTTATTGCATCTTGTATAGTTTTAGGTTTTTTTTTTTTTTCAGTGCTCTCTTAAAATATTACAAAATAAAAACGACAAAATGTACAATATTACTATTGCAGAAAAATGGACCAAAATACGGTTGAATTGTTGAGAGACATGGAAATGTTTGTCCAATAAAAATCTGTCAAGTACTACAATGTCCCCCATAATACCACCTGCTAGCAACTAGCAATAAAACGGCAAGTAGCAAATCATGGTTCATGAAACTTGCCATTTCAGTAGGAAATGTGTCAATATAGAAAATTGTGTTCATTCATTCTGATATAAAGGCCCACAGTGTATACACAAAGCAGTAAAACAGTAAAGCATGGCGCTAACGGCAAAGGTCATGGGTTCAATTCCCAGGGACTGCATGAACAAATGTGTAGCTTGAATGTGAGCACTGTAAAAGTGTCAGTCAGATGCAGGAATGTATATGTCTACAAACCGAAGTATGTGGCCAGTCTCTTTCCATTAATACCTTTTTTTCTCTTGCTGTCATTAACTTTTTAAACTAATTTTTTTCAGTATCTTAAATCCTTGAAATTTCCAACCTAGTAAAAAGCTTCAGGGTATCTTCTGTCCTTTCATATCTCACAGACACATTTTAAACAGTTCACAATCCTGCTGTTATAAAGCTAGAGGCAACATATTTGTAAAATGGGTTTTTCTATGCTGTACCGGCTTTCAAAGCGATACATCAGTTCAGATCTTTATAGCCTTAAATTTGCAGTTCAATAGAGTTTGTTAAGTTTAAATGCACTTACTGATCCGTTATTGAAAGTCTATGCAAAATGCTCACATATTACTGGTGAAAAACCCCTTTATCAAATCTATTCAGTTGTGCTTGTCACTGTTTGCATCCATTCTTCAACCTTCAATCAAGTGAAAGAAGCTTCACACTAATAAATATGCATACCCAGTGTTTACTTGATATCATTAGTCTATTTTTAATAGACGTAGTCCTACTTTGAGCTATGTCAACAAGCTTTAAGCAAGTCGTGCTTTATAAGTTAACTTCAATCACAGTGCAGATGTGATTTTAGCAGTGTGCATGCTTAGTATGATGCACACTATCTAAATTTATGATAAAGCTTAGATCTGCATGATGAAAGCGTTACATTGAGTGAATAATGGCATGTGCTTTTATCTGCAGTAAACCCTGATTAGAGCTCAAAGTGCAAAGTTTCACAGTGTCAAAAGCAGTGGACTAAAAACCAGAAAGGAAAAGAAAATCACTTTTCAACATTTATTATGAAATTAAAAAGATTAAATATCACCGTTCAAACAATGCTCAGCAGAAAACAAAAACAAAATCATAATATTAATAGTCATCAAGGATTACTTGAGCTGCATACAGATTGCAGTGGTGAAGTACATTATAACAAGCAAAAGAAAAAATATGCAGAAACAAAATCATAACAGTCCATTACAGAATAACACAGCACATTAAGCAAGATTACCAGGAGGTCAATTTACATAAAACATCTTTTATGTACATTATAAATTACGGCGGGTGCAGTGAAGGGGTGGAACAGGAGAAGTTCACTACAGATTATGGTAATCAAAGCTATTAATCTGAAGAAAGGGGAGGTGCTGTGATCTGACAGGATGACTCCTTCCATCTTTGGAAAGGCCCTACAGGGCTCGTTGTGTCATAATGATGTCACTGTGTCAGAGGAACAGCACTTAGGGATGGTCACAGTACTCTCTCAAAAATAAAGGTTCTTCAGTGGTTCTTCCCCCTGTATAGGGTTCTTGAGTCGCTCGTATTGTTCTTTGGAGATTAGAAACGTTCTTGATGTTACCTTACAGGTTCTTCAGATCAAAGTAATGGTTTTGGGGTTCTTTAAAGCAGCAGTGCATGGATGGTTTTCTTTGATAAACTCAGAAGAAACTTCTTCTGTGGCATCTAAAGCACTTTGTGGTTCAAACTGGAACCTTTATTGTTAAGAGTGTACAGTGGTGCTCATGTGGGGAGTGTGTCTTCTGTCCCAAAAATGTTGAGATGAATTGGTGCACATTAGATGAACCCCTACTGTACCTCAGGTGAGCATTTGAAACAGTGTGGACAAAAATGAAGAAGTGTCCAGAACATCACAAACTAGTCAAGAAACATTTTCTTCCACCGTATCTACTTTAGCCATTTCATATTGTGTGAGTCGTTACCCAAATGCATTCAAAATTGTAGCATGTAGGTACCGTAAGATGAAATAAACAGAGAAGACTTCTGGTGTTATCATGATAGGGTTTAATAATTTGTTTATATTCTTCGCTATATATAATTAGGAATCATGCAATGCCGATAATCAGTCAATGTTAATATGTGTATGAGAACGAAAGATAAAAATATGGAACTAAAAATCAGAAGGAGTGAAAGGCAGAGTGTTCTCATCTAGCCTGTCAGAGATCACAGAGCGGATCCGGGAGCCATCTCTTATCAATCAGTTTGCTTTATGAAAAGAAATTATGATGAATGGTGCTGACTTTTGCTTGTGACTTCAGCAAATGAGCTGGCAGAGGAAACAACACAACTAAACACATTTGAACATTCATCTTTGGATACTTTATCTCTTTCTCTCCTTTCGACTTCAAAAGCAAAAACATGCAGCCCGAAACTTACTTGGTATATGTTCATGGTCCTGAAACATATTTGGTCACTCAAACCTTGCTTAAAATTACTAAATGTCAAACCAAGTGGCATTTATTTTAGATTTTGTGGAGTATGTAGACACTTTCTGCTTGTGAAACATTGGTGTTTCACATTTGTGCATGAAATTGAGGGGATGTTCTTCATACATCCACTAAGGTTAAAAGTCTTTGCAAACACGGGCAAGAAATGAGTAAGAAAAAGGTCTAGCATTATTTGTATCATTGCAGGTACGAATTTGATATTTTGTGAAATGAAATTCATGCCTTTTTAAGTGTGGAATGAATGTCCAAATAATTTTTGAAGCCACTGAAGTTTATTTAAATCACATTTACTCTACAGTAGTGAGAGTTATTGTGTTTGATGACCATGAAAATGATGAAAAAAGCCAACAACAAATCTGAAAATCTTAAAAATCCTGGTAATTTGCCAATGGTCTGTGCTAGTTTGGGTAATGAATAAATAAAAAACTGTAGCAATAGCAGAAGAATCTCTTTATTCTGTCCATGCAGGACAGGGAGGCCTTGCTTGAAGTTCTACCAGCACCACCTTCTGAACATCTGTGTGAATGTACAGTATAAAAGTCTTGAGCTTGCTAAAAAGTTCTGCTAGCACCCAAGTGGGGTGCCTTCAACCCTACCTCAAACTTACAGTTTGTTCCCTATATTTAGGAGTTTCACACAGGCATCCTGAGGCCTTCCATTCTTGCACCGCCTCGCCTGTCTTCCATCAGTACCCTATCAGAAGCAGTTTGACAGTTTGGCCCCAACAAGGGCTATAACTGCAAAGTACTTTAGACCGAGTGAGTTCAACTTGAACTTCAGAAGCTGAGCCTCACAGGGACAAAACGGGGAAGTTTTCACCTCGGCGTTGGGTCCAGAACGTGCACAATCAACGGTCTGTCTGAAAGATAAGCCTGCTCGCTCCCACCGGGGATTTTACAAACTGCGCTTGAGGTAGACTGGATTACGTAAGAGAAACAGACACCCGTGTAAATTTCAGAATGGTAAGTCACTGCCATTTGGGCTGAAAAAGCGGGACTGACCCTTGAATTTAGAGAGGCTTGTGTACAAAATGGATTTGGAGAATTAGGAACCTTTCCAAAGACAAGAATCTTTGGTTTCCAATGTGTACATTTGGGACAAACCCGACCTTGGGGTTCAGATGAATGTTCGATTACCCTGTGGTGCCAGTGCATTGTGTAAAACTGGTGCATTTAAGGTGGAAAAATGAGAAAATGCATCTCTTGTTCACTCACAACTGGTTTTAAAAGGGATAGTTCACCCCTAAATTAACATTCTGTCATCATTTACTCACCTTCATGTCGTTCCTAACATGTATGACTTTCTTTCTTCTATTGTCCATGAAATGAAAGTCACTTTTGGACCACACTGACTAAAAAACGCTGAAGCATTTTTCAAAATACCTTCTATTGGTTCTACAGAAAGGCATAGAGGTTAGGAGTGACACAAGGGTGAGTAAATGATGACAGAATGTTTATTTAATAACATAACACTGCACCAGTCCAATGCAATTTACATAATATTTAATCTAGGCTCCCGTAAACCAGTCAAAGAGGAGCCCAACAACACGTAATAATGAATTGCAGAGGCTCTTTATGCAAGACAATGAGAGGCAATGAGCAGCCGCAAGTGTTGTACCCCGACTAAATCTCTTTCTCTGGCCCAACGGAGCCCCTCCATCAGCTCAACGCGCCAGATATCGCAACAGACATCCCCCTCAGGTGCAATAATGTCACAGTCCATTAATCTTCTCAAACTTCAGGCCCTGATCCTGGGAGCCCCATCCATGCTAATCCCTTATTAATGTGGCAAATGAACCTGTGGAGAAAGAACTACTCCCTCCCGGCCCTTCACCATCACAATGCGGAGTCTATTACCGCCTTCCCCTGTACTGTCTCGAGTCTCTACTGTTTGCATTAGGATGTCCATTCATTGAAGCATAAAGCCACTAGAGAGAGGCTTGAACACACACACACACACACATCTCTTCATTCCACATATTATTCCGTGCCCTCGCTAGTAACCTTTGTCTAGCTCACATATGGCGGAGTGCAAGCCTGATGCATGCGTAATCTCTTAAAATTCAATGTTGCAATTCAAGTCAGCAACCAGACACTTTCGGTTTTGTTCCATTTCGGTTTTGTCTTAGCTCGTTGAGACTCTCAGGAAAGGCGATGCGTACAGATTCCTTCTATTATGTGACAGTGGGAAAGACCTGACTGTGCTCCGCTTTGCCAGATTAGAGGAAATCTCGGCAACAGAGAAAACAGCGCATGAGAGACAATCATCTGGTCTCTAAAAACAGTCCAACGGAATCTCTCGGGTCTGACTGCTTCCTAATCCAAACGGAATAACCGCATCACTTCGGAATAATTGCAAGTCATTACTGCTAGCACTCACCGGTAGAGCTGTTAGCCTGCTCTCAGGGCTCGGATGCATATGAATGAGGCTTTCTAAGAATCTATATTTATGGACAAAGATTTGATAAGAAATCTGAATTTGATAGACGTGATGTAAGTGAATTTCTTGATGTGAAATCTGAGCAGGTATGAGTATGAGCAGAGACTCTCCAGCACGAAGCGCAAGCGCTCTTATAAATGCTTGCATGAGTTCGGTTTGCTATGAGCAGTCACTTCCCAGTTTAATTTCTCCAACTGAGTTTATTAATCAGGCTTGTTGAGGAGTTTTCCCGCAGAGCGGAGTCTTGCACACTATGCATGCACGCTTAATCAATAACCTAAATGTTTCATGCACTTTGTAATAGACTTTTTAATGCGCCTCCATCCTGAGAAGCTATTGAACCGTGATGTGTGCGTGTGTGTTTGCCCCATGCAATAAAAAAAAAAATACAAATGAGAAATAAATGGCCTACTCAGATTATTTTGCAATAAACGCTGCTCATCAACGAGTTCTTTGGAAGGTGAGTGATTTGTATCTGTTATATGATTGAATTTCACTCTGAAAAACATAGTAAAGTGACAGAGAAATGGGCAAGGAATGATACACATTGATTCCTGGATGCACGGTGGAAATTTTCCTACAATACATATTATTATCGGAAGCAGCGTAGAAACAATTGGAAAGTCGAGAGGACATATTATTGCGCTTATAAGTAATTATGTGACTTGACAAGTTTCTATGGCTTAAAGAGTAGAGCATGGCACTAGCAAGGTCATGAATTTAATTTCAAGGGAATGCATGAACTGACGAATTGTAAGCTTTGAATGCAATGCAAGTTTGCTTTGGTTAAATGCATTAACGTTCACCCAATGAATCGCTCATGTCTTAAAGGGACAGTTCTCCCCAAAATGAAAATTCTGTCATCATTTACTCACCATCATGTCATTCCATGACTTTCTTTCTTCTGCGGTGCATAAAAGAAGATGTTTTGAAAAATGTTGGGATGCAAAAAAAAAAAAAAACCTGGATCCTGTTGACTTTTTTCGTTTTGTGTTCCACAGAAGAAGAAATGTATAAAGGAATGACATGAGTGCGAGTAAATGATGACAGAATTTCATTTTGGGGTGAACTGTCCCTTTAAAACTGTAGTTTTACACAGCAACTTACTTTTTTTTTTTCATTGCACTGTGGTCAAGCAAAACGAAAATGGTAATGTTTGCTGCACCCTTGACTGTCAGGCAAGTTTGCATGTGCTCATCGTTGTTTGCACTGCTTTAGTTCAGTCGGTGAACAGAGAGGCCAAGTGTTAATTGCCCTATGGCTGTCAACAGAGGTTTTGGGTGCCATAATAAGCTTGCCACTGATGTGCCTCTAGCTGTGCTAACTAGCTCTGCATGGAGGCTGCCCCAGTATCTATGAGCTTTAGAGAGGAAACGCAGTCAATGGCCTTTAAAGGATCGAGACAGAGACACAAAGGGCAACCCCTGTTCAAACACAGACCCCTCTGGACTGAGCGAACAGTGCATTTCACAGTGTGGTACAATCCATCTACAGCGTTGACAGGCATCTGTCTCTGCACTTACAGTGGCGGTTATTGTTTTGGGTCACTGAGTCATTCGTTAAGGCATGTACAGCAGGACAGCATGGTTCCCAATAGGACAGTAGCTGCAGAGGCTGCTCTCTTGGCCTGGATTGCAGTTCATTATGTAATCTGTCGTTCTACATTGGTGCACTCCTTTCTTTTTCCCTACAATGCAAATCTTAGACAGGGAGAAGGAAAGAGAATGCAATGAATTGCTTTGCATATCCAAAATTTAATTGAAAAATCTTTTGAAATGCTTCATCACACTCGTTTGATGTTCTCATTTGGAAAGGGAAAGGGAATGGGATGAGTTGCAGTGTAACCTACAGAAGGGTCGTATCCTGTGTGGCCTGCATGTCCGCGATCTGGACCGCCCACACAAGAGCAAGCCAACTCAGACGCCCCCATCTTCCAGACTCGCATCAGCCCGGAAACCGATATTAGACAAGCTTTTGTTTGTACAGCTTTCACGCTTAAGGAAATGTTAAACGACCCTCCACACAATCAATCTGGAAATATGCAGAGTTGTGTGTGTTTACTTACTGTAGCTACACTTTGCGGACAAAATTTTCCCCTGAAGTGAGCTAAATCTGACAAAACTTCCCATTGGGGACTTCCAGGGATGTCCTTAATTGGAAAAGCCATTCATGCAAAGAAAACAATGATTATTTTTATTTTAAAAATGCCAATGTTTTCTTGTAGGGCAACAGTTTGGGACAGGCTTAGTCTGTAGTAATTATAATCGACCCTAACATATAAAAACAATACAAGCATACAGTTGGATCTCAGTTAGAGACACTTATCCAAATATAGTTTTAAAACCTATATTTAAATATAGTATCTAAACATTTATGTTTGTGCGTGTGTTGGTCTACATTGCTGTACTTTGGGCATAAAATTGTCCCCAGAAGTTGGAAAAATACCCATAAGTGAACTAAAAAATAATTCATAAATAAGGTAAAAATGTAAATTTAAATTTATAAAAAACATAATTAAATAAAAGCAAAAAATTCTGTTTTTAATGGGAAAAAAACATCCATGAATAAACAACTTAAAAAACATAATTCATAAAGTTAAAAAAAATAATAATAAAATTAACAATTCTATAAAAAAATAATTCTACAAACATGATAGTCTGTAGTATTAATTAATATCATAATTACGCTATTATTTAGATAAGTAAACAAGTATGTATGTGTTTGTTCTCTAACAGTCAGACCTTATCTTATACGTCTCTTACAGCCATTACCAATCTGTTGTGTATTCAGTCCATCATTAGACATGAGCTGTTTACTGAGAGAGATGCTCCCACACACACACACACACACAGACAAAAGGGCAAGGGAAAGGCAAGGAGACAGAGAGAGACGAAAAGTGAGTGAGAGATAGAGTGAGAGAGTGAATGAGAGAGAGCGACAGAGAGAGAGAACGAGTAACTGCCCCCCACTTCTTCCCCATGCATTACAGACACACACACACACACCACACACACACTGCATGTTGGCCCATAGCCAGAATATGCCATACAGAACAACAGTGCCACCTAAAGGTAAAATTCCCCTCCCTCCTACCCACCCACCCTTCCTCCCTCTTCTCTCTCTCTCTCTCATCATCTGGGTTTCATACTATGAGATGCTGTGCTTGGCAACTCACTTTTGTGATTTTGAGCACTTTATACAGTAGAATTGTCTTTGAGAAATATGCACAGCTACCGAAAGGGAACTCTGTTCTATACTAAATGTCTGAGACAGTTTATTGGTTTAGTATTTGTCTACCATTGGATTTAATGAACCAGGAGATAATGTTTAATGTTGTGTGCGCACATTTTCTCTATTAGTAGATTAACTGCAGTCCAAGAGTAATTAAGAAACTGTTCTCATAGAGAATGCTAATTAACAAATGCAGAAAAATAAGAACAAGATTGAATTGGAGTGGTTACTCATACAAGTGATGGTTTGTGTGATAATGCCTAGAGTCAAATTAATTTCTTCCACAAAAGAGTTTGGATGTCGAAATGAGAAAATGGTGATCGAAGTAGACAGGCGAGAAAAAAATGTTTCTTTCACAAACTCTCAGAACATTGCATCTTTGAACCATGACAGAGCAGTGAAATTAAACTGAATCTAGCCTCGTAGGATTCAGAAGAGAAGTTGGATTCTTTTCGAATCTCACCCTTTAAACCGACTGCTTATCCAGCACTTGTTTCAAGTAGAGGTTTAGAAATTAAAAAAAGAAAAGACACAGCAATGCATGTGGTAAGATGATGACAATAGTAATTCGCCTGGGTCTGCTAGTCTCATATAAAACACATACAATATTTACGACTTTTTTGGTCATTATAGGAGAACATCTACGGGGGGCTTTTTGAATTCTACATTCTACATAGTGCATCACAGATGTATCACTCAGAGCAAGTTAGCTACCACAGGCACTTCAGTACTGAGCAGGGCAGTTATAAGCAGTACTTATAGACCAGTAAAAGTGTTCTTTTACCTGTCTGGTGTGCAAAGGTGCCCCCTTTGACTTGAAGCCTCCTTGTGAACTGCATTCTGAGGCACTGAAGTGATCGGAGCTGGTGGAGGAACGTTTGGAAAGCGTGTCACAGCCCCCAACAAAGGTATTGTCCAGTGGCAGCTCCTGTATCACATGATGCTTTTTCACAGACACCGGAGTGTCAGCTTTGAGGTGGAAGGCCGACTGGGGTGAAGCGGACTTGTAGTGCCGGGCCAAGTCTGGGCTGCTGGGTTTGAAGGTGGTAGTAGGGGTGGCATTCCAATCAAAGCGTCCAATCCCGGGCTCCTCGAGCTCAGCCGGGAGACTGATGGTTCCGTTTATGGGTTCGTGGGCAGAGTCGTCGGGTTTGTTCTCCTCGATGGTGACAAAGTTCAAGAGGGAGCTCTTTGGCGACTTCCTCTTTTTGCGCTTCTTCTTCTTGTTTTGCTTGTTCTCCTGGTTGGGGGACATCCACTCGGCACCCTGCTTCTTTCTCTGGGCCGCCTTGAATTGTGAGGAGTGTCGGCAGCGCACCAGAACTGTTATGAAGATGACCACGATCACTACCATAGCGCCTGTCACGATGGCGATGATGGTTTTGAGGTTGTCAACGTTCTGATAAGTCTCACTGCTCTCGCCGATGTTCCTATCCAGTGGTGTTTCCATTGTTCGACGGATGAGGTCATGTATGTATGAGGAGTTTCCAACCGTGTCGTTTACGTACAGGAAAACAAGGACAAGAGTGTGCAGGGACTTTGGATAGCCGAGGTCACTGATGTTGACCACTAGCCTGTGGAGGCCAATGTCTGCAACTGTGGGTTTCTCCTCTAACGTGATGTTTCCCGTTACGGGGTCAATTCTGAAAAGACTTCTTCCGTTACCACTCACAATAGTGTACTTGAGTTCTGCATTCATACCCGTATCGCCATCTACCGCAAACACCTCGGCCACAACCGATCCTGGAATCGCAGAGAGTGGCACTAGCTTGAAAGAGGTGTTTGACGGTGGGTAGATGACGATGGGGGGGTTATCGTTCACATCGATGACATTGATGGTCACCTTGGCAGCTGACGAACACGGAGGGCTTCCGTTGTCCACAGCTCTGACGTCAAAGGTGTAGGAGCTTTGCTGCTCTCGGTCAAAGGAAACGTTGGACTTTATGACTCCAGAATCTGGGTCAAGGATGAAGTTCTCGTTATCGTTAAGGATCGAGAGTCTCACCACGGCATTTTCACCAGCATCTGCATCTGTGACTGTGATTACTCCAACTGTACTATATTTAGGCAGATTCTCCGACACAAAGAACTGAAAGTGGTTGTGTGTGAATTTAGGGCTATTGTCGTTCTCGTCCAGTATGGTCACTATGACTGCAGCTTGACTCTGCAGAGCCCTGGTGCCATTGTCCCTAGCGGTGACCGTAAAGAGGAACCGCTCTTGTTCCTCCCTATCGAACACCCTGGATGCAGTTAGCACTCCTGTTTTGCGGTCAAGATCAAAGAATGATGCGTTGGGTCCAAGCTGGTAGACAATCTCTGCATTCCGTCCGCTGTCCTCATCTGTGGCGCTGATGGTTGTCAGGAACATGTCACGTTGGTTGTTCTCCATGACAGCCAGCTCAATGACAGGCTGGGTGAAAATGGGTGGATTGTCATTCTCATCCTCCAGCCGCACTCTAACCAGTGCGGTCTGGTTCAGACTAGGTTTTCCAGAGTCAGAAGCAACAATCTTGAAGATGTACTCCTTGGTTCCTTCATAATCAAGCAGTGCAGATGTTTCTAACAAATACTGGTTATCATAAACTGCTTTGAGGTGAAATGGAACATCTTTTTCAATGAAGCAAATCACCTTGCCGTTGACATCTGTATCTTTGTCAGATACAGTAATGAGAGCAATCTTGGTGTTAATTGGATCTTTTTCAGAAAGCATTACAGTACCATTAGTTGGACTGATGATGTATCTCAAGTCGATGTTTGGAGCGTTGTCGTTCACATCTGTCACATTGATAGTGATGGTGGCTCTTGCTGGACTCGAGCTTCCATCGCTAGCTAGTACTGTGAGTTTATGAATGGCGGTCTCCTCTCTATCAAGCGGCCTTTGAACTGTTATGAGCCCAGTGGTGGAGTTCAGAGCAAAAAGTCTCCGTGTCGCTGGAGACACCTGGGCCCCAAACATGTATTTTATTTCTGCATTGGCTCCCACGTCTGCATCAGTGGCTTGCAGCTGAACTACAGATGTGCCAACGGGAGAATTTTCTGGGATGTGGACCTCGATTTGGCTCTCTTTGAAGACAGGCCGGTTATCATTAACATCAGTGACGGTCACCTGTAGAATGGCAGTGCTGGATTTTTGTGGGTTCCCCCCATCCTCCACTTTGACTTTCATCACATAAGTATCTTTCTGTTCTCTATCTAAATTCTGCTGAACGATAAGCTGAGGCCATTTCTCACCCTCTGGTGTCTCCACAATATCCAAACCGAAGGCGCTCTGCCCGTTCAACAGCTCATATTTGTGTACGCTGTTGGGTCCGGTATCTGGATCGGTGGCAGAGGGAATGGCAAAGCGGCTGTTGATGAGTGTGTTTTCCGGAATTGAAATGTTGATCACGGGCGAGGGGAACATGGGGGCATTGTCGTTGGTGTCTTTGACAATGATTTTAATTTTGATTAATCTGAAGTATTCATTGGGCAACATGACCACCTCAATTTCAAAAGAGCACTCGCTGTCTTCAAAAGAGGGGCCAGGACAGAGTTTCTCCCTGTCGATACGGTTGGAGGTGGTGAAGATTTCTCCTGTGTTGCTCATCACTCTAAGTAGCGGGGTGTCACCTGCTTTCGACACAAGTCGGTAAACCAGATTACTGGTAGCCCCGGTGGCAGAGTTCATATGGGAGATGTTCAAGTCCTTTGGTATGTTTCCAATAAGAACATTCTCCTGGAGCTCTTCTCGAATAGGGTAAATGAGCTCTTGGGCTATGGTGGGATCTAACCAGAAACAAGCAACTAATGTTGCCAACAAGAAAAAATCCTTTAAATCCATGACAGCAGTTCACGCGTGTTCCCGCTGCTTTAATTCAAACAGTTGTCTCCATATGGTGTTGTCAGAGCCAAGGTTTCACAGAGCCTTACATTTGTAGATAAAGAGCAGCCAAACACGACCCTGCAACACACAACATTATAATATGTTACGATGAATTCCATAATACTCAACACTCAAGACAAAGAGCCAAATGGTCCATCCAAAACAATGTAATTAAAAATCAAGCAATTAGTGTTGTTTATAGTAATGCTTAATAAAGATGGCAGTGCATTCTAGTTATAATTCTCAAATGCATTCTGACCACCACTACAGCCTGCTTTTCACTGTAATCATTTCCCTGTGCATACACAGAGGCTCTAGATAAAATAATGCAGCCAGTCAAGCACTCAGCATCATCTTTCAAGACATTTCACATGAAATGTCTCTAATGTCATCTCCTTCAAAGTTATACATCATGCATTTGGGATTTAATATCATTATTATTTTATTGTGATTAAATAGCATACGCACGAGAAGTGACAGTGCTTTAAACAAGACAGTACATAAATTCTGCATGCAAACCCGTTTGGGTGTATGCATGCATGCGTTTTCTTACCTCGGTTCACTGTGAGCTCGCTCATACGGAGGTTACCAATTCGCGCACATAGTGACAAATCCGTTCGACCAGTCAGAAAAATGATCTGACTCCAGTATAATATGAGGATATCCGTACTGATTACTGCTTTGAGGACCACTAGGTCAGTGAATACTTTAGTATTTTAGTCGTGGGGAAAAAAATCCAATTCAAAGCACAGCCGGTTTTGGGGGGAAATGTTGATTTAACAGCAATCAATCAGACAATCTTTATGAACTTTCCCCCGCAGATCAGCGTGCGGTCGGGGACGCGCGGAATGCGGTGGTCGGTGATGAATCAGGTGATCCACGCGCGCGTTAACGGTCCCGTACGGTCTTTCCGCATTACCGGAGGAGCCCTTATGAATCGCACCTGTTCTGCTCAAATATCAACATAAACTATCCCATCAGAGAAAAAGAGTCAAGTTCAAATGCCATCAGACCTTTTCCCTCTCAGTCCTCAGTCAGAAAGAAAATCCACGGCTTCTGTCCCGGTGTCTTGTGCGTGATTCGCCGCGCACACCTGAATGAGAAAAAGTCCAAACGGTGGGATGTGTTGGGATGCTTATCCTCGCTCTCTCCTCTTCCCCAGACTGAATTTCTCGCACTAAGTCTGAGTATGCCCACAGGGGAACGCCCTCTCGGCTGCTGATTGGTCCGTCTCTTCATTAACGTCGCAGTGAGGGGAGGGGGAATAATGTGATTGGTTAGAATTAACGTCACTCACGCGCGCTGCTGAGA
>JAFVLL020039102.1:0-16212 GCA_021397915.2 Tor tambroides | reverse complement strand
CTGTCCAAATTCCCTATAAAATCATAAATGATTCCCTTTGAGCTAAATTAAAATATTTCTTTAAATGAAATACATATTACGTATTTTACGTTACAATAGATAGATAGATAGATAGATAGATAGATAGATAGATCGTAAATCAACATCTGAAGTGGATCAAAAAAAGTTCATCAAAGTTGTCCTAAGACAAGAATGGGTATTGCTTTGGTTTTAGGACATGAAAGGTTTTGATCCACTTAAATGTTGACTATTATAGATGGAGGATGGTAAATGGATGGACAGACGGACCGAGAGATATATAGATATATTTAATATCACTCCACACTGGCTGCCTGTAGGTGCCATGACACATAAATTCAAGATTCTTTTCTAATTCTGCCAATGGCCTGCCCCACACTTCCTTCAAACCTTCATCAAAGAGTAAATCCCAGTCACTGCAATCTGCTGCTTCATATGGTCTCCCATCCCAACTCCCCCCAGCTCCCCAGGTCTGCTGGAACAAAACTGTCACAAGACACTATCAGAGAGCTAACTCAACAGTTATGCTCAAACATAGCCTTGGCACAGACTTCTCATTGTACACACACTCTTCTCATCTGAAAAACCTCCTCTACTTGGCATCCTTCCCCAGCACAACAATCCAATTTGTACTGAGCTGATGAGGTCACCTGATGGCTCGATGACTCTTACTAAGTGAACAGTGACATTACCTAGCACTTTGACAATAGTGACACTATTCATGTGTGTTGTAGCAGTCTTCTATCATGTTCTTGGCTCTGGAGGCCAAATATATAAGCTCCTTGTAAAAGAAGACGGTGGTGAGAAACCAAGACCAGATATCAAACTGCAGGGGGCCCTTCTGTGCATGGCACCCTCATGTAGCCTGTCAGCTATAAACCCCAAAGACATTTCTGGCTGCCCACTCTAAAGTGCAGTATGTTACAGTTTGAGTTCCAAACTCAGTTCTCCACCCAAAACGAGTGCCTCGCAATTAAGAAGCCATAGGAAGTGATGTGGAAATGCATGGTAGATGAGTGGAAGCCAGAGTGGGACAGAGGCAGCAGATGGTCCAATCTTTCTCATTTCAGGTGGTGGAATTTATTTCCCAGGTAATTGGGGGTGAAACGAGGCAATGACAGTTAGCAGGTCCACATTTGTCATTTAGGTATACATAGAACTCATTTTTTGCACTGATTGGTCAGTATATTAATTATTACTTAAGTCATAGTGCATTTATCATACTAGAGAAGAAAATAAACATTAAAAAAGAACATTATGTATTGCATACATGATAACATACATAATATAAATATTACATAAAAGTAATGTATATGGTTTATAGATAGTTATTTATTATGTAAAATTTTATACTTGTTTGTTCTTTAATCAGTGATCTGATTGGATACTAGTTTGACTAATTTAATTAATTTGCTATTTACTATCCTAGTGTGTAATCATAGGCTATTGTCTTTGGAGAAATAAACATTGTGGGAACAGCAATAAAGTGACTGTGGATGAGCAATTCTAGCAGTGATATATAACATGTCATGCATTCTGTTGCAGCCGACAGAGAGTAGACAGTAAGTGTGATGACGTGACGAAGTCTAATTATCGTCTGGGCTGCTGCAGAATGACAAATGTGAGCTTGCATATAGGTGTTGTCAGTTGAATAGTGGTGAATATTATATGCTTCATTTTTATGTGGAGTGCATGTCCATGTAGAATTCTTTGTTTTTTTAAGCAAGCAAATTAATCAAATTAAATGTAAATGTAATTTTTATTAGAAACTATACAGCTGTATTTAAGAAACTTTATACTTGTACATAATGTTTCCTGATATAATCATATTAAAATAAAGAGTACAGGAGGAACAATGATACTGAGCACTATTTAATATTGTTGCATTTGTTTATGTTTACACTGAATTTCATTATTGCATTTTAGTAGAAACAATCAGTGCCGGGAGGAAATGCTACTGCCCTTGATCCCAATTTTAGTTTCATTAAACACAAGCAAAACCTTCACAGTCAACAAATACCCTGAACATATTCATGATTTGAACCGTGAGGGGATCTGGCAGCTCCTCTGCACTGATGACAGCAATAGAGAATCTAATTACTTAGAATCTGTCAGTTTCCAGTAGTTTCCATTTGTCGTAATCTCACTACTAGCTGTAAGTGACTCAGAGAGGTTAATAGCAGGCCATTGGAGTCTAGAGGGTGGCTTTTCAATGATGGCCAGGTCAGATTTTGGCTTATGACAGGATTAGGTCTCAGCACTTTTAATTTATTAGAAAACATAGAAATAGTTTAGAATATTTTGCTAACATTAGTTAATGCATTAGGTTTCATGAACTAACAGTGATCAACAATTTGCAGCATTTACGTATATACTATTGTTCATTATGATTGTTTTGAACTTAAAATGTTAAAAAATATATATAAGTAGTATATAAGCCTCACCAAGGCTGCAATTTTTTGATATTGGGAAATTTTCTATTTTAATATATTTTAAAATGTAATGTATTCCTGTGATGGCAAAGCTGAATTTTCAGCAGTCATTACTCCAGTTTTCAGTGTCACGTGATCATTCAGAAATTATTCTAACACAATAAACATGGTGCACAATAAACATTTCTTATTAATGACAACTCATTCAATAACAACCCATTCCTTTATGGCATAAAAACCCCTGAACCTGGCTAGAATCAGTTTTTATAAATCATGTCTTAAACAGATGTCATGTTTTCTATCAAAAGCATGACATAAAGGGACATTTGAAGTAATTATATTTGATCTGTATCCACTAAAATACTTTTATATGTTTATAACTCAGCTCCATCTTATCAGTTTTTACAAAAACGGCTTTCAACGATGTGGTGGAAATATCAACCCGATTTTATGAGAAAATGTGACTTCATATGAATTAAAATAAATAAATAAAATAAAATTTGCATGAACCCTATATTTGGGAAACTAATGCTTATATTTTTCAATATACTGCAATATGAACCATGCATGGCTATATATTAATACATATAGAAGTATATATCAATGAAGACAAAAACTGCACTAGAATTCTTTCATGAATTAAGGCATGGGTCTACATAGGACATGTACATCTATATGTATTATGAAGTGTATCACTGAATATAAAATTACATACATATGTGAGTGCATATATTTTCTGATTTGAATATATGAAAGTATATGAAAAGTGCCATTTCTTAATGCATTGTTCAGTGTATGTCGTAATACATAACATATTGTTCTATATATTTTCAATATAAATGTAATAATTTAATTAACCTGTCCATCAGTGTGGTGTTAGAAGTTTATACCGAAACGTATGAATGACATTACAATCAAGTACAAATTGCCATTGAGAATGTATGGGAAATCCTCACAGTTCTCATCCGAGGCAGAAGATTATAGGAAGATGGAATTAACATAATGGAGTATAGCATTCGTTTCTTTTTTTCCTGTGGATTTGTGGTAAACACTGCTACCTGTTCTCAGCAGATGGGTGACAGGCACCAATTTTTTGTAGCAGTGACTCAATGTCAGTGGAGATTTTTGCGCCTCATGTCTGTTCTCAGAGGACAAACCCAGACACAGCCAGCTTAAAATAGATTTTGCAGGCAGTACATCAGTGTGAGTTTAGGCATCAGGATGTGGTCTGCACGCTGTGCTGTCTTTTACATAATGAGCTTAGCTCAGAGCCGATGGCTGGAGGAGGCCTGAATGTAGAGTGATCCTGGACCAAACCTCTGTCACTCAGCGCCACCAGACACCAAAGCTCATTACTGGAAAGTGATTATGAAGCGATTTTTGCATATTAGGACAATGATTTTGAATCCGAAACAAGAATTCAGTCAGCCAGAAGAAAACATCTTTAGGGAGAGTGAGTCAGCGAGCTCCCTTAATGTTCAAGTTTTGACGGATGACTCATAGTTTTTGATTCAGTTAGCCATAAATTTTATGGAATTATTGAGGAAAAGCAGCGAGACATAAAAGTTGATGTCATGTCCTATGTTTGCGGCAAGCAGCAGATGGGCGGAAGAAATGAAATTCTTTGTTGTTCGAGGCATTTTTTGCATCCCCAAAAAAGTTTCAGAAAAAGTCTTTGTACTCCTGCTAAACCATTTCCTTGAAAGCATGAGGAATTGGGACTGTATTCAGTGTGCACTTCACCTACCTTAAGGCTCAATATGCAGAAACACTGCTTTGAAAAAACTCAACAACCACATTCATTTCAATATTTAAATTTCTGGATCTCACTACACTCAGAACTTACTGAAAGCTTTTATCTAAAAACGTGTTTGCTTCTGTCAATCAATATATTTCCATTTACTTCAAATCTATCATAAGCTACATAAATTTTTACATGAATCTAGATAATGTCAGTAATTGGACTGATGGCTCAATCAGAGCAAAAAGCATTCAAGTAAACACCTCCATCGAACCAACAGAGCTTGATCCAAATGAAATTTCAATCGGATTGGAACCGTTGGTATAGATCTGAAATAATCTGATCAATAGAAAAAAAAAAATTAAGCATGAAAAGCTTAATTTTCTCAATCAGTGTCACGATGCATATGTTTACATGTTGTTTTTTTAATTTCTTATGAATTTGCGTATGTTCATTTACATCTTAAATCATACAACCTGGTCAATAGATGAGACAGAATTTTTACAAAATATTTTTATATGAATACTATAGCTCTGGTGACATTATTTTGGTAGTTTTCTCCAGTTCTGAACACGACCACTGGGCACATTTTTGTTTTGATATGTCAAATATTTATAATAAATACTGGCAAATCTAAAATTCATTTCAATGAACCAATGAAGTTAAACCACAAACTGATTTTCAGCTCCATTTATTGAACTGTCACCACAGTCAGACAAGTGTCGACCAAATATTCTGCAATATTTTTATATAAATAAAATTATAACTTTTGGAGCCATTTCATTTTTCTGGTGTCAGGAGCTGCTAATCGAACCTACCGAATAAATGAAGGAACTTATCTAAAAACCCTAAACAATTTATTTACACCTAATATAAATACAATTACTATTAAAAAAAATCTATATTGTTATTTAAAAATATACTGTTTCTTAAAAAGATACATATATTTATTTTTGAGTTTTTAATCTATATGAAATAATGAAAGCATTAATATACATTATGCAATAATTTCATGACCTTCTCATGTGAAATTATTGCATAATGTACTTTAATGCTTTCATAAACCCATGTGCATTGGTGTGGTAACTGTTTATGTTCACCCCTGTCTGTTGAAATGCCCAGCTGTCCTCTGATCATCATATCTGAACTGCATTTTACATTTTAAACACAGTGAGGAAGAAGACCGCAAAGTATTTCACCATGAAATCGGCAGCTGAGATTATTTTCCTATGCTGAGGTGTCCCTCACTCACATACACGCCCCAGTCCTGTATCTTCACAATGTCACCTTTAGATTATCTCTGGAGGAAAATCTCATCTGTACTTGTGAAAGATTTCTGACAGCAGTATTGAGCAGCTTTAAATGCTCATTTATTCCTCCTTTGGCATCTGACACTCTTGTAGAGATCGAAACCACTATATATAAGATTGCAGTAAGCAGTGGTTCTGGGGAGATATATTCATGCAAAGAAAATAATGTAAGACTTGGACTTAGCCTGTGTATTTAAACATATAACCTGCTGCTAATGTAAATGTGGTTGTGAAATTGGTAATGCTTTTTAGTTATCAATATGATTGAAGTGCTTTCAGCTCTATTTATCACATTTTACCATGTTTAAATGAAAGAATTCTGAAGAATTTCCCCCAAAATCAGCAGAGAAGTTACAGAAAACTGCACTCTGCAGTTTTCATCCAGACCTCAGCATTACTCAAGACCAAAGTGACACATCCATCTTTTTAAAAGCAACCTGCAAACAAAGTAAAACAAGCGTTCATCTTCTAATAAAAAGTGAACCTCTCTGCTCTTATGAATTACTGTCTGCTGCTTCCACTTTTCTATGGTCAATTAATAATTATGTCTCAGGGTAGGAATTTTTTATTATTATTATTGCATTAAAATTCATTGATCTTTTTTCAGGACAATCTAAAATGACGGATGAACCCATTTTAAACCTGCCAGAGTCATAACGAACAACAAGACCTGGAGTAACAAGATAAGTGGGCATGGCTTATGGTCAAAAGTAAACCCAAAATCTGCATTTTAATCCCAATATAACTGTTTCTGTGGTTTACTAATGAAAACATTCAAAAATATCACTGAAGGACTCCATACTGTGGAGTCATAAAGGAACATTTCCAAACTTAACTAACACTTATTATATCCATAGCGACTTATATAGTGACAATTTACTTACTCGAGCAACAGTTGACCTGAAGCAAGCAGAGTGCATTACTCTTCACAATCTATTTTTATTCCTCAGGAACTGAGCGTTTAAGACTGAGGTGTGAATTGGCATAAAGACCTCAGGCCCAGAAGCTTTTAAGACCACCTATAAAGAAGAAACACTATTGAATGATACATCTCTGCTTGTATTTTCCCATGTTTATAAAGGAACTCTTCTGCTTTTCAAACCACAGATAATGCATAATTCATGAGCACATGAATTATGAAGTGCTGTTGATAAGAAGACTCAGCTCTGTCTCCTGCGGTCCATCTTCACAGGATTTCTGTCTGTCTTACTGATATCATCAATTACAGTCATTCTGGTAGAAGAAGAGCATTTTTTATGTTGCTTTTTGCATGTTTCTGTTTAGTCTTTTTTTTAATCTGCATAATTTTACTTTTCATTACCTTCATCTGTTTTCTGGATATTACCTGTACTGTAATGTGAAGTTTATTTATGCATTCTGCTTCTTACGGCAAAAATGCTTTCATTTATAACATTGGACTCATGATATGAGGATTAGTTCATTTTTTAGCCACATTTGTTTAAAGTTTGTGATCTATAGGCTAAATGCACTTATAGTTATGTGAAAAGTGTATTAATAATTAAAATATATATTTGAATATTTTTTTTAAATGTAAGTTATTCCTGTGATGGTAAAGCTGAATTTTCAGCATATTTACTCACATGATCATTTCAGAAATCACTGTAATATGCCGATTTGCTGCTCAATATACATTTTGCACAGAAAAACAGTTGTGCTGCTTAATATTTATTTGGAAACATGATATATTTTTGAGCACAAGAACAGCATTTATTTGAAAAATCTACTTACATACATACATACATATGCATGTAGTCTTCATTGTCACTTTTGATCAATTAAATGCATCCTTGCTGAATAAAAGTATTATTTCTTTCAAAAAAATAAATCAATCTTAGTGACCCTAAACTTTTGGATGGTAATTTATATAACATTATTTTATCAAATTTGTACAATAATTTATAAATCTTTTATAAAATAAATATGTACATTTTGTTTTCTAAAAATATAATATATAAGTAAGCAGAAGCAAAATTAACATTATTTTCACAGTCTCCTGTACATCTGTTGGTCTGTTCTCCAAAGTGAGTCATTTTTTTATTACAGTACATCAGTTTGCTAAAACTCGATGAGCATTACAGCTCCTTTTAATCCAAAGGGTCAGGAACTGGCCATTACTGTGTAAAAGCACTAAACAATTACCTTCATCATATGGCTGCCCTTCAACCCTGAACTCTCTTATAATTACCTAAGTGCTCCATACTAAATGAATACAGTCACCTTAGGAATGAAGGGTGAGCGACAGGAATAATACACTGTTTTTTTCTTTTTTCAATTCATTCAAAACATCAGTGGATAAATGTTAATATTACAGAGTTAGATAAAAACTTCTTTTTAAAACCCTAAAAGAACAAATATCCAATAAGCAGTTACGTTCTGACTAATGTATCTACAAGAGAAACGTATCTGAGTGGCCTTTCAATAACCTCTAAATATTGTTCCATGCAGCCCCCTACTTAATGGACAGGACTATTGACGTGTGTGTGGTGAGGAGCAGAGGAGCCCCAGGGGTGTTCATAACAGGAGGACTCTGCAAGACATCTCACAGTGGGAGGAAATGCAATCTGACTGCATCACACAGTAAAGTGTTTCCCTGTTGCTCTCACGCTGGAAACAAATCAGCACTGTCGCTGTTTTATCATGGCTGCGCCACTGGAGAAAGAACGCTGGAAGCTGCAAATATTATTTTGCACTATTGTGCATCTAAAATAGACAGGGAACTATCAAATAAAATAAGAAAAATTACTCTAGAGCTACCAAATGTAGTACTGCTCCAATCTCTTTTCACCTTATTTAATATACAGTTTACTATACACTATACAAAATATACAATTTATCTAATATTTTATACCCATTTTTTTATTTTTCTTGATCAGCACCTTGTACTACTACTACATACTTCCCACAGAATCAATATCAGATGATACTGCATTTACAGAACATGAGTACTATCTCTACTTATTTTAGATTTGCATATGATTAAGTAGATTTACAAGCATGTTACAAAAAAAATTGTTTAAAAGTAATGTATAAATTCTGCACAATTAGTGGCACCAAATGGAATTGTAATCTGTTTGGGACATAGCAACATTGGCTTAACTAATAATTGATGAGTTTGGGGGCGGTGCTAAATGTCTGTCTGACCAATGGAAGAGAGAGGGAGTGATTAAAACTTACTTGAAGGTAACACTTCATATTAAGGATCCCTTTATAAAGGGTTTATAAAGGTGTTCATAAATGATCAATAACTCATTTACAAATGCATTATAAATCATTGATAAGCAGTTATAAATGCATGAATAAAAAGGGCGATTTCAATGCAATACCTGCTAAATAGTGAGCCATTTTTAACTCATATGTTATAAATGCTTAATAAATATATTTATTCATACTTTTTCACTCAATACCAGATTCCGGATTTACTTCATAATGCAGCAAAAAATTGACTTTTATAGCAAGACTGAAGGGTGCTATATTTATGGTTTTCTCATTTATCATGACTCGTGTCACTTTTCTTACTCTGTATCTTACCCATGATTCTCTGCAAAAGTTCATGATGCCTATCCACAGCAATGATTAAAATCTGGTATATTTTGTTTATCAAGATGAATTCAGCAAACTTTATTTCGGGGGGGATAATCATAAAAGCATAACCAAGACTTGATGAGATAATGAAAATTTTAATTCTAATTTTAGTTGCCTTTGAACCTTAATGTAAAGAACCATTTATTCATGATTTATAAACGTTAATAACCTGTGAAAGTGCATCTTAATGTAAAGTGAACACCTGTGAACTATTTATTAATGAGTTATAAATGTTAGTAACCTGTGAAAGTACACCTTAACCCTAAAAGTCACTGTACACCATTTAGACGCTGTTCATTTCCATACTGCCTTTAAAAAAATAAAAATAAATAAAAACACTGATGCACAGGATGGTTATAAAATCAAAGGTCACACAAAGAAGGCTCCTCAGATCTGCTGTTGCTAGAGAGAGAAGAGAGAAAGCCAAATCGCAGGTCCGTTCTCTTAGTAGCAGGCCAGAGCTTTGAGACCCAATTAAACTGAGGGTTCATGTGAAATCACCTTTTCATGGCGTGCCAAACACCTGCTTATCCCTGCTCAGTAACACTCTTAAAGCATTGCTTTTGTTTGGTGCTTACCTTTAAAATTAGATTCTATTTTTTTTTACCATGCTTCACCTCTCACGGTTATGCCTGGGTGTTTGGACTGCAAGGGGAAGATAAGGAAATGTGTGTTGGCTTATTCTAACAGTGAAATTGGTTTTAGATCACATAGCAGGGCTTTTTCAGCCATGCTAGAGGACTCTTTTGTAATGCTTACCGGGCAAAACTGCCACTGAACGAATCAGAGGTAATGTGAAAAGCATTTCTTCAGTCTGACACATAGAATGATGCCTATAGAAAGTCAGTCAAGGTATTTAGGTTGCATGCAGTGTCCAGCCACCTGGCAGATTGCTTACAGATTCATATTGTGCAAGTGAAAATTCACTTTATCCATGTGTAACCTCAGTGCTCTCTGGTAGATTACGTATAGTTATCATATATTAAATATTTATTTATCTTTAGACAAAATATATTATTTTAATTATTTATTTTATTTTTTTATTTGTTTTATTTTATTTGACTCCCCTTCTACTCAATTTGCACTAAGAAACAAGTGATTTTATTCAAAGGAAAAGTTTTTCATATGTCGTGCAACTTCTCAGGGTTAGATTTCAGCATCATAAAATGCTGTATTTGACAGTTCAAGAAATTACTGTCCAAAATAATAGGCTTCTTTCTTTTCCTTTTTTTTGGCAATGTAACACAAATCTGTTTTAATTTGATGGGTTTAGGCAAGATGCTAGATGGGAGATTTTGGGAAAGCATTTACAAAATCAGAATTAATGTGAGAAAGACTGTGACTGCAAGAAGTCTTTATATTATTTCAGTTTTTGCATTTGTCACTGATTCTCATTTGTGTCACATTGCACCTGTCTGTGTCAACATAAAATCATTTGAGGAAGCAGAATGAATTGTAACACAGTTAATGCATTCCAAGAAAACGTGTTTTGCTCTTTAAAAAATAAAGGATAAATTAAATTTAATAAAAAAAAAATCCCAGCTGGACAAGTTTGAACTCTTATATTTCACCTTCTTTAACCACAATGGCGAAACAATTTAAAAAACTAATTTTAAAAAGAAGGGATAAAGGCCCTCTTTTAAGTAAAGTGGGTGAAAATATATATATATTTTTTTTTCCACAGGTTTAATCAAACATATAGCATCAGCTCACAAATTGATAAACTTATTCGCTACATCAACATCAACATAGTTCAATATCTGAACTTTCTGACCATGTTTATGTAGCTACATTTTCTCATCATTATTTATATTAGATTCATGTTATATTATTATATTACTTCTGATTTCACTTGCATATATTCCCCTGTACTGCAGTGTAAAGTGTCAGTCATGGTTTCATCTTAGTGTTTGACTCATCTCAGCCTCTATTTGGGTTTATGTTACACTGCCGTCAGACTATGTGAGCAGTTGCATAATTTTGCCTGGAGTGAGGAGCATGTTTTCTGAAAGTCAGAGAAAGTCAGTTTGTTTTTTATCACTCTAGTACAGCTAATACAGCTCTACCATGAGCATAACACACATTAGCAGTCTTATACTGGTGTTTCAATAAAATATAGTTTTAAAAAAAAATAAAGTTTTATATAAAACAAAAATGAACTAAATAGAAATATTTATTTTATTTTGTTTTAGTGTAGATTAATTTATTAAGCTAAAGGGATAGTTCTACGGTGGCCCAGTAGTGCACAACACAACAAAATCTCCACAACACAACGTATAGGACTAATTTTGTTGTGTTGTGCTAATTTCTTTGTGTTTTGGCTTGTTTCCGCCGTGTTGAGACTTGTTTCCGATGTATTGTAGCTTAGCTTATTTCTGTTGTGTTGCGGCTTGTTTCCGTTGTATTGTGCTAATTTTGTTGTGTTGCGGCTTGTTTCTGTTGTGTTGTGCTAATTTTGTTGTGTTGTGGCTTGTTTCCATTGTGTTGTGACTTGTTTCCGCTGTGTTGTGGCTTGTTTTCATTGGTTTGTGCTAATTTTGTTATGTTGTGGCTTGTTTCCGTTGTGTTGTGGCTTGTTTCATTTGTGTTGTGGCTTGTTTCCATTGTGTTCTGGCTTGTTTCTGTAATGCGCGTTGTTTATATAAGTGAGCTTCACAGTTCTTACCGTGTGCTGGCTCGTGGGTTCTTGGCTTTGTAGCAAGGATGACACCGACAGGGAGATCGGCAGATCATAACACTTGATTTATTAAACGTAAAGAAGTGAACATCATGAATTAGCTACATCCAATTACACAGTGCGTGTCATCTCTCTCTCCGCGCTCTCACAGCTGTGTGGAGACCATTCTCTCCCGCGATCCTAATCACGGGTCTCTGTTCTCGCGATATTACGTCTAGATCTTATTTAAAGTTATAGATCTCTATAGAACTCAATTGTGTTGTGACTTGTTTCCATTGTGTTGTGACTTGTTTCCGCTGTGTTGTGGCTTGTTTTCATTGGTTTGTGCTAATTTTGTTGTGTTGTGGCTTGTTTCCATTGTGTTGCGCTACATTTGTTGGGTTGTGGCTTGTTTCCATTGTGTTGTGCTACATTTGTTGTGTTGAGGCTTGTTTCTGCTGTTATGACTTGTTTCTGTTGTGTTGTGCTAATTTCGTTGTGTTGTGGCTTGTTTCTGTTGTGTTGCAGCTTGTTTTTGTTGTTTTGTGGTAATTTTGTTGTGTTTCCGTTGTGTTGCGATATTTAAAAATTTCCTGGCTTACGCTACACCTACATCTTGCATCATCCTCTGGACGCCATGCACTCGTGAACGCAGGTATAACAGTTATCGGAAGTTTAAAATTTGGATATTTATCTTACACAAAAAAGGCCTTTATTAATGTCCCGGAGCTGTGTAGAGTACTTTTTATGATGGATGGACGCACTTTTTTGGCCTTCAAAATTCCGACCACCATTCACTGTCATTATAAAGTGTGGAAGAGCCAGGACATTTTTAAATGTAATTCTGATTGCATTTGTCTGAAAGAAGAAAGTCATATACACCTAAGATGGCTTGAGGATGTGTAAATCATGTGATAATTTTTTATCATTTTAGGTGAACTATCCCTTTAAGTGAAGTTAACTCTAAAGCTAACACTTATGTCCATATGCTCATGACATGAAAAAAATTAAGATTGCATATTTTTTTATGACAGTCTATTTATGACAAACACTGTAGATAAACTTTTTCAAGTCAAATAAAACAGCATATAAAAATTCAAAAATGGTCCCTTTGCATCTAATCCTTAATACTTTGCAAATGCATGAATGATGATAGTATTTCTGAGAAAATCATAACAGTAATAAATCTGATAAATTCACGGGATCAAAATCCATCATCTACCCAATGCTGTAAATAAAGCGTCTCTTTACCGATTATCTTTCAATCAAAAGTGAGCAATGAGTCAGATAACCGCTTTGTTTCATCTGCTGAAGCTATTTCAATCATTTGTTATCTTACAAAAATGTACTTTGGTTTCCCAGAAGTGAAGTCACACCAACCGTGATCGTCATCTTCCCTGACTGTGACTGGTGTTCAGTTATTAATTTTGCTCCAGCAAAACGAACAACAGGAAGAAATGCGAGGAAAATAAGCAGGAGGAAATGAACAGTGTGATTCATTGTCATGCTACACATGTCTCCCAAAGATTCCCTTCACAACAGCACTGAGTTTTGTCAGGAGAAAGTGAAGAGAAGAGGATCAAACATGCAGATGTCTCCTCTTCAAACTCGCTATGTAGTTCAAAGAAAACAAAGTAAAATTGGAAAACACAGTTTGGCACCAACGTGACTTTAATTAGTTTTCTTATTTTTGATTCCTCTTAATGAGTTTGGCAGGTGCAGTGATGATGTGTTGTAAATGAGGAGGCTGAACTTTGCCACCAGATATTCTCACGGGTACCGAGACATCTACTTGAAAGAGAAGAAGACACTTAAGATCCTGAAATTTCTGATTCATCAGAAACTTTGATGCTTTTTGGATTCCAAGCAGTTTGCCTAAATCAGAGATCTTGTGAGGTAATCTAACTTAGTAAAAGGAAGTCAAAGAATACAAAAGAAGTTGTTTTTTTTACATGTGTCCAACAACAAAATAAGCTTGGAAGAGTCATTGAAGGCATTTCCTTTTCCTCATATCCAGGTAGAACTGTATTTGTAGGTTCTCAAGTACAGGTCTTGACCCCCTAGTTTAAAAATTCAATGCTTGCTGTGTTTGCTTTGTTAGTTTCTTGAGCCTGCTGTAACTTTTTTTCTGTTTTACAGTACAATACGGTGTCCTACTTTAAGTTGCTAAGCCCACAGCACTACCCTGTTTCCAGAACAAGCAAATAGAGGAAAAGCCCAACTGCAGGCTACAGTACAGACCAAAGCAAACACGAGGGAATTTAAAATCATCTACATCCTGCATGGGGAAAGATCTCTCACTTTCCCTCTGTTTCCTTTTGACCAGTGCACATCCATCTCTTCTTCATGTGTTTGCATTGCAGCACTCCACTTTAGCTGGAAGGAGCCTCTATTCTAATGCTATTAATGGTTTCCACATAGGCTCGACTCTCTTTATACACTATATAGACTGCTGTGCCAGTCGTCAGTGGATTATGAAATACTGTAATCAGTGGTTCCACTTGCCTGATTTCAGGATGATTTAGGGTTAGTTTCTGCTGCTGCCGCCACGGCTGGAGGATTAGAGATGCAGAGTGGAAAATAGGGAAGACTAAATTGAATGGCACAGAAAAATCCAATTTATTCTAAAACATATTAGGATATATTTACATAAAATGAATGATTTTTATGAAATAATTCTTTTTTGTCCTTTTATGTTGTGTAATTCCTCCTGTAGGTATTCTAAGGCCACCTCACAATACAATACCTTCTGGACTAACTGTGGTTCACATACAGCACTCATATCATTACACAAGCTTTACAAAACATCCTATAGGAATAAGCTTGAGATTTCAGCATGATTTCCATGTTCACTAAGGCTGCATTTATTTAATCAAAAATACAGTACATACAGTAATATTAGGTTAAAAAGTTACTGTCAAGTGAAGTAGTGAAGTAATTGTAATTTACCTTGAAGTAAATGTAGTTTTTGGGGGGGTTTTCCTAATGCTTTTCAACATCTTCATGTGGGAATGAGGTCTTTGCATAGTTTAATCCACAGCATGAATTTCTCAAGATGTATTTAAGATTTGGAGAATATGAAACAAATACAGCTTTATCTTATACTTTAAGTGAGCTAAAATCATTTTAACATATAATTTCTGTAAAACTGTGTTGTCAAACACAGAAAAGAGCAAAAACTTGAAGTAATTTAATCATCTTCAATTGAACTTAATTGGCTGTTGCTCATCACTGCTTTCTATGTAGTCGAAGTGTACACCTGATAACTGGTTTCCATGTCTTTCACAACACCTTCAAAGTTCTTGATACTGTAGTTATTTGGAAGGATCTTTGTTCTAACTTTTGGTTTGAAAGTATGTTGGTTGGTTTATTGGGTTACTCTGATACAGTATGTCTGAAAGACTGTGAGATGACTGGCTCTGGCTGGAGGAGATTGTGGCCTACAGGCATTACTAGAGGTGAAACACTCACCTCTGCTTTTTTCTTTGTTGGATAGCCCTTCTAAGTGAACCTGAGATTGCAGAGGGTACCAACGTGAATCAGACTGAAGTGCAGCAACTCACACTGGTCTCATATTACCATCATGGGGGGGAAAAAAGTAACCTCCAAGAACGAATGAGAATAGCCAGCTCTTAATGTGGTTTCAGTGCTGATCCCAGGTTTTTTCTTCGTTACTGTCTCAGAAGTGCACTGTAATGTGGGCACTGCTTCAAAATGGCACATCGGTCATGAGTCCGGTAGATGCTCCTGGTGTCAAGCGCATTACAAAATGTTCTTTGGAGCGATTCTAAGACGATTCTTATGGGGGCTGTTTTCAGTAAACATGAAGATAAATCGCTGTATGAGAAAACTTGCTGCATACAGTGACTGTGTATCTCCCTCTGTGATGTTCAATAGGGCAATCGATGAATCAACAGAACCATAAAGCAGTGGAATGATGAGGTGACACAGGTTTTATGACTTCCATAGGTATTGATAGAATGAAACATAATAAGCAAGAGCAACAAAAGCACAGGATAATCTGTGTGCTATGAAGTCCACAATTCTGTCTTAAAGAGGATAATGTTGGTACCTCGGTTAAGCTTTTGTCTGTGATGTTAGAAGTACAAAAACTGAGGTTTTCAGTTCAGAAGAGGATTAGGGCTCAGAGATTCTGCCAGGGATGGTACTCGTAATTGTCAGGAGAAATAAAAAGCACTACTGGACTGCCATCTGGGGAAAAAGAAAGTCTTTCTTTGTTCATCTCACTGCAATTCCATCAACCGGTTTTTCCCTTCGGGAGTTTAGTCTGTTGCTATGGAAATTTAAAGTTGCATCTGTTTGGAGCTTTAGAAGTATAGGAGTATTTGTATTTGTGCCAAATGTAATTCTGCTTATGTGAATTCATATTATTATATTATATTATATTATATTATTTTATGTTTATATTATATTATATTATATTATATTTTA
>JAFVLL020039101.1:0-15679 GCA_021397915.2 Tor tambroides | reverse complement strand
CTCTGTGTGGAGCACTGGCTGTTGTCAGACTCCTTGTGCAAACAAAAATCTCACTGGATTATTACAATCAATGGCAAAATGAATGTTTGGAAATGTAAACTGATATTTCCTGCTGACACACTACAGCAAAAGATAGAAATAACTGACTTATATATGTAAAACTGACTTATTTTATATATATATCATGTAGAGAAAGAGAGAGAGAGAGAGAGAGAGCGATGTATATATACATATGTCTGTATATGTCTAAATATACTGCACCTGTATGCTAAATGCATAAGAGTGATGAGGAACGTAGCCTACCTCAAGTGTTTTTAACGTATCATGTTTCAATCCCTGAGGTCTGTAAGATGAGTCACCTGTGCCTTTGGTTCTGGGATATATCCAACCCCCTCCAATAAAAAAGTCACATTAGAATATTCCATGTTGTTTATGTGAGAATCATTCAGATCTGCCTCAGTTGGTGTGTGTGTGTTTATCAAATTGTACTGTTCTCACAGGCGTCATAGGAAAATGTCAGGATCACACACATCCACACGCATGAAAAGGTCACCCCCTCACTGCGCATTCTGTGACCTCTGAGTCTGATCTGGCTCTGTCCTGCTGATGATTACATTTAAATTATCATACTGAACACACACACATACACACACACACACACACACACACACACACACACCGTAACTAAACTCATACACACATGACATAGTAATATATGTATTGAACACACAAAACCACACCATGCACCAAAATCAACATCATACGTCATATTGGACAACCAGATATGCATTTTTCTCTAACTTTATTGAAAGCAAAATTTGAAATGATTTCTTTGTGAGTTCAGAAATCTTGCTGCATTATTCCAATGTTTTGCTGAACTATTCATACACAAACACACATTAGTCTGTCTTCTGTCGCTCTTCTTTTGGCTCTGTCTGACTCAGCTCTGGATGAATAAAACCCAATAAGTGTTCCCACACAGTCACAGTAGGCACTGTAGGTGGCAAACAGCTCAGTGTTACTCTAATGCACACTAAATATGGCTTCACTAATTCTGCCGTCCTTAATTTAGTGCTTACATTTTTCTCAATACACAATAAACACAACTATGCTAGTGTACACAGCAGTACAACCTATACAAAATAGTGTTTTAGTTACAGGTTCATGCATTTACAAGCATTTAATTTAATATGGCAATATATATTCACATATATTACAATCATTTAACATTAAATAACATTCTATTTCAGTTTCTTCACTGAAGTTCACTGGATTTTCCTCTGTCATTTCCACATAGCAAAACAAACCTTTCAACCTAGATAACTAGCACTGAGCAGAGAAGACACAACGAATGTTTACTTTTCAAGATATATAAATGTTTTCCATTTATAAAGCTGCACTTTGTGAAAAGAGAGACATCAGCAGGATATTGCTGGTCTGAACTGAATCAGGAGGCAAACAGAAGAGATGGGAGAAAATAATGTTTGCAGTTTTCTGTGGCATCTCTGTATGAATGTGATTATGTGCAAATATCTCCAGGCTCCTAACAGGAATGCGGGAAATCACAGGTCACTGTGCATTACCCTTTGGGAATACATGTTTAGATGCACTGAAATTAAACTGCGTCTAGGTCGCAGCATAATGTTGTTTAAACGTTACAATGTTCCAAGTATCTGGCTTAGGGCATGTACAATGCTGTCATCTCCATTACACTTTCTCTCTCTCTCTCTCGCTCTCTTTTTTTTACACGCACAACATCATTTTCTTTTCTCACTCATTTTGTTATAGCACCTCCCGCGCGTGTACAAATACACAAATGTCCATCCCTTTATGAAACTACATTTGTAGCAATGCCATATTATCCTCAATTTGTCTGTGATAAGAGTGCTTGTCTGAAACATGAACCTTCCAGAACAATGTTTTACCCGAGAAAAAAAAAAAAAAAAAAACTTCCCCGGTGATGACTAACACACTGACTCACTGTTGTGCACACATTGCAACCCAGCTAAAAGATGCATGAATCTGAGGTAGCAGAACGGAGTATGTTCTTTCCCCTTCTCAGATTGATAGTCTATTTTTAAACAAGTGGTGCAATGTTAAGCCCTATCACTTGAAGATAAGAATAC
Source organism: Tor tambroides (assembly GCA_021397915.2). Classification (NCBI taxonomy): domain Eukaryota; kingdom Metazoa; phylum Chordata; class Actinopteri; order Cypriniformes; family Cyprinidae; genus Tor; species Tor tambroides. The sequence continues at coordinate 13,553 of JAFVLL020039101.1, read as the reverse complement.
AATCAATTTATTACATTAGAAGAGTGGTTTTCGACTGGTTTTGACCAAGATTTTAGATGAAGTGACCCAGTACAGTACCAGCATTGTTCATCATACAGAAGTTAGCAAAATGTCCTTAAAAATCAAAACACTGAAATTTATTAAAATGACCATGGACTCCATAGGTGCATGGCATAAAATCTGTCAAGAAATGTATAAAACATAAGGAAAATCACATGATTCTATTATCAATGTTGAAAACAATTGTGCTGCTTAATATTTTTGTATTATTTGAGTTGATATTTGCATATAATCACGTGATCATGGTGTGGGATGAATTCAATCATGATTATTTGTTCATGCATTACTGTTAGAACATAGTACCATTCAAATGTTTGAGGTTGGTAAGATTTTTTTTTTTTACATTTTGGAAGAAGTCTCATGCCACCAAGGCTGCATTTATTTAATCATTATACAGTAAAAACAGTAATTTTGTGAAATATTATTGCAATTTAAAATAATTGTATTCTATTTTAATATATAGTCAAATGTAATTTAATCCTGTAATTGAAAAGCTGAATTTTCAACAGCCATTACTCCAGTCTTCAGTATCATATGACGCTTCAGTAATCAGCCTAATATGCTAATTTTGTGCTCAAGAAACATTTCTTATTGTTATCAATGTTGAAATTAAAATAGTTGTGCTTTCAGGATTCTTTGGTGAATAGAAAGTTCTATTCAAAAGAATAGCATTTATTCTTTAATGTCACTTTTGATCAATTTAATGCATACTTGCTGAATAAATATCCGAATGAAAAATGAATGAATGTCTTAAAAAATATTACTGACCCAAAACTTTTGAACAGTAGTGTATACAATAAAATATACTGTTTTGAATATTTTAATAAACATTATTTTTTTTAATTAAATCAATGTATACACATTTTAAGATATACTTGAATGAGACTCTGTATGTCACGTTTTAGCTATGAAAATTAAGGGGTAAAGTAGCTCAATGCACACACACACACACACACAAAAGTAAGTATAAACTTTATTTTTGGGGGGTAAAATGTGAGCCGAAAACCAGTGGGATTAACTCTATAGTGTTTTTGTTGAGGGAAGGTTTTAACGAATATTCAGCCAGTGGCTTGACAGTGACAGTAAACGGTATAGAATATATGGAGTTTTATATTTTATCCTAACTGTAATTATATGATTGGTTATTTGAATTCAACAATGTTATTCCCTGCTGTCGATGGCCCTTTGAGAACAGACATATTTTTGGGTCACGACTAGCTCAAAGCTATTACAATTCTGTACAGTGTGTTGGTGATTTGTGAACTGATTTCTCTTTACACACTGTTACAAATGATGTGTTAATTCTCATGAGCACTTGTTGATGAAGATCTTTTGTAAATCTGAATATTCTCATTCAGATACTTTAACACATAATTTCATTTGTTCTGTCTTCCTTTTTATTTCATCCTCTCTTTCCTTCTCTCTCTCTGTGTGCGTTTTTCTTCTCATTTCATGCTTGAATGTTCATTCATCAGTCCTGCTCTAGCTGTTGTCATAGTATCACTGGCTCCTCTTACACTGGACTGCTTCATAAACTACGTAAGTTTACCAGCTAGCAGCTACGGTCACGACATCAGATCATGACTCAGGTATGGTCAGTGTGTCACCTGCTTCCAGACGTCACGGAAACACTGATGATCACTACAGCGTACGTGAAATGTGTGTTTGACATGATCAAAATATTTTCTTGTTTTCATTTCCTCTATCAGTCTTTTACTCGGCTGCTCTTGTTATGTTGCAGTTGACTGCTCTGCAGTTTCTCTGACCCTCTCGGTACAAACAGATCCCATGTTCTTTAATGCGAGTGTGGTTGTCATGGATACAGTAGCTAGATAGACTGTCATGGATTTTGAACACGACTCGGAATCACAGAACAGTACCTCAGAGACAAGATCATACCAGTGCAGCTATTAGCAGCGCACCTGTTAGGTCTCATTAACTTTGACTGAGTCCTGTGTAATGCAACACTGCTTTTGCCAAAGGATTCAGTCAGTTCCCATCCAAAGACAGACTTTCACTGCATAGAAGCCAGAACATGTGAAATAAAAATCATGTTACCTTCATATGAAATGTGGGATTGAGATGTCAGGACATCAACACAAAAATACTTAGAGCGCTTTACTTTTCCTAAACAAAAACTCAGTGTTATCCTCACTGGATTTAATCTGAAAGCCTGTGAAACTGAAATATTTGTAGATTGTTTTGATTTAAGCCACACCTGCTCTGTGTTGTAGGACATTTCTTTCTTTCTCTCTCAATGAGCCACTCACACCCGACTCACTGAAATATTGAACTACATTGATGGCTATCGGCCCTGCTTGTTTCAGCAAGAAAGGCTGGATTTCACAGGCTTGCTTTGTCAGAGGGCCCAGAGCTGTGATAGGCAGTACAGAAGGATTGTTCTCCGAGGTTGCTCGCTGATTGTGTGTCCTGACTTTCCTGTCTTCAGTACTCAGGCTCAGTTATCCAGTTTCATTGGGTATACGGAAACTACTTCACCTGTGGCTATGATGTTACCTCACATACAGTAAAGAATGGAGAGACTGAAAGAGGATTTTACTCAGTGTTTATCTCAACATGTGCCACTGGGGCATTCAGATTGCATAATCTGGGGCGCAGACTTGACATTTAGAGATCATAAAGTAAACTCTGAGTGGTAAGTACCCATCCTCTGGTGCACAATAAGGGGCTTTCAAACTTTCTGAAGTTCCAGGCAACTACAGTGATAGAAATTATTATTTCTACTTAAGAGACAACTCGAATTGAATTTTAGGGATGTTTTTACCTGTATCTAGCCTTAGCCAGATATGTCATTTTTATGTCAAATTCAAGTGGAATAATAAGGTACTGTAGGCAACATTGCTAAGACAATGCTGATATTTTAAATATAACATTTTGAATAGCAAAATATGAAATGATACTTGAAATGGACCTAACCCCACCAAATCACTGTTTTAATAAGTTATTAATCACTAATTCATTCATTCAACAGATTTGTTGAAACCAATGGTTTATCTCTTTAAATGGCTCATTGAATCATTCACTCGACCAAATTGTTAAAAAATGCACTGTGTGTTGTTCGAAGACACATGATGGTTCTGTTATAGTTTTGTGTGCCACTATTTTCGTTGCCATAACAGAGTGACAACGGGCAATACTGACAACATTGTTTTTAAAATACAAGTCCCTTAATATTATAAAATGGTTAATTGAGACTGTATGAAGTTGTATAGATTGTATGAACTCATTATTACATTTGCCGTCATGCTGATATTTGGAAAAACAACACTCTTAAGGCCCGTTTACACCAAGAATGGTAAAGATAACTGTAAAGATAACGATATTAGTGCCCACACCAACGGATGATATCGTCTGTTTATTCTAAGCGCATGCTCGCCAGCATTTAAATTCTCGAGCTCGTTATAGCAAGATTGACTCTGATTGGATTCTCAGTGTTTTTATCATTCATCAGCTAGAAAAAAATCGTTCTGAAAGTGATTTGAACGATATCGTTTCCATGTGCCTTTATTGTTATAGCTGTGGTGTGGACGCTGCTATTCATTAATATTTAGAACGATTTTTAGAACTATATCTTTATCGTTATCTTTATCGTTATTGTTCTTAGTGTGAATGGGCCTTTATATTGAATTTTTTGAACATTTATATTCATTTTGGTGGCATTTTTTCTTCAAGCCCCCATTATTTCCAACCCTAGGCAGTTATATATTTTTTGTGTCTAAAGACCAATTTGTACATGTGAGAGAAATATTAATATTGTTGTTATAAAGACAACATGCTTTTTTCTAAACTGAATAGCTTTTATTTTATTTTTGTACTAAAACAAATTATTATATTACCTTATTGTTATTAAATATTATAATATTTACTTTGTATTAAATTGACGGTGTATGTTTTTTGTGCTCACTATTAATGTCAGATGTATAAACCTGAAGATAGATATATTTTTAATATTCATTTAAAATCTATTTTATTTTTTACATATATTAATATATTACAATTAAATTAACACATTAACTTTGATAGTCCTAAAAATACATTTTGTTTAAAAAAAAAAAAAGTTTGAAAACCTCTGTTTTAGAGGACTGAGTGATTTTTGAGCTTGTGCATTGCCTGCCTCACTTTGCTTTAGTCTGGGGTAAGTGTCCAAGATGGGCTTGATGTGGTGTGTCTATAATTCTTGTGCATGTTGTCCACATAAGAATCATCCTGGGAAGCTTTGAAAAAAACTTGTTTGACTCCTGTGGGGTTCACCTCACTGATTTTTCTGGTGTTCATCTATGTAACTGTGTTTAGGGTGACACAGGTGCAAAGAGTTCTGGCCCTCACCCGTAACATACACACACATTGAGACATAGAGAGTAATGCTATAATCACATCCTACTCAGAGTGTGTGCTGTAGTCTGTAATTATGGAGCGAAGGCTCAACAGTGCTTTTTGAAAAAGGGATGATCATCTCTGCTTCCTTTGCTTTGCGGTGTGCGTTGCAGTGTCACCCGTGCCCTCTGAATAGCAATGCGTGAGTGTAAATGGCTGTGCGTGATTAGTGAAGAATATGAAGGACGGAGGAAGTGGAGATAATGAATGAATAAGATGAAGCTGGGAACAGAGAGCAGAGATGTCACACACTGATGCCACTGTCAGCTGTATTGTACTCTCAACACCTTTCATCAACACACCCCTCAAAGACCTGCAAACAGCACACAACCATAACCTTACACCTCAGCTACATTAGCATTAACGGAGCAGTGAGCATATTAGTCAGTCATCTAATTGGTTAATTAAGAGACAAGCACGCTTGATTAGATTATGCATTGACTGTTCACCTTTATTTTCTGTATATTCACCAGTGTCCCCCAGTAGCACTGCAGACATCACAAACACCTCAAATCTACCTGATTAGCTAAACAAGTTCAGTGATGCTTTAATCTGTTTTTAGTGTGTGTTATAAGCAAGTATAGTGCTCATAAAGACTATTGTGGACTATTGTACCCTAAAGCATAGATGTTGCTTTCTGAGAAGTGAAAATTAACCTTTTCAGTGGTGAGTTTAAAATATTCCAGCGGTCCCCCCAGAGTGAGTTTTTTTTAGGCGACCGTTATTTTAGAACGTTTCCCCTTACTGTTTCCATGGCGACGCGTCATGCTTGTCACGTGACACACCGCGGCCATAATAACACTGTATGACAGATGGATCGCTTTTATTCGTTTTTCCTTTTTTATTCAAAATATTCATAAACTTGCTTACCATATAATCAACTATCTGACATTCCGATTCACAAATGTGCAAATGAGTGTGCTTTATCGTTTAAAAACAGTTCTAAATGATCTTGATTGTGATCTATAATGTGAGATGGGCGCCGCCATGTTTGTTCGCGCCGCAGTTCAGAGAGTCCTGTCAGTCGGATTTACATCACGTAAATTCATCAATTTCTCGCGAAATACATGTAAGTAAGTGGCGGGTGAAATGGGAGAAGAATAGAGTGAACTTTATAGTTACTTACACTATGTGTATTTGATATTAATAAAACACTTCTGAAAATTATATTTGAATGGATTGTTATTGCTGCTTCCATAAACATCTGAGTGTATTTTACGAACTCTAAATGTATTGTTTTACTAGTACTTATGTGTATTTAAATGTCTAAAGCATAAAATAAACATTATGTGGTTAAAAACACTGCATAGGTGCGATTATATGACAAGTGCAGCGGCATCTCAGCATCAGACAAAGCACGAAAACGCAGTTTGAATTTGGCAGTTATGCGACGTCACCGAACGTTCTAAATCCCATATGTGGGACCGTACTCCCAGTGGCACGGAAATGAAAATCCCATATGTGGGACCGTACCGCTCAAAAGGTTAAGCTTTTTCAACAACTCTTTCTGAATTTCTCTTCCTCATTCTTTTTCACTTATTCACAGGTATTTCCCTCACACAGTTGTAATGCCAGTAAGAAAACAGGATAGCGAAACTCCATCGAACTTTTGATAAAGGTGAAGTGTGCATATTTTTGGCTCCATTTTTGACACCAAACAGAATGTCAAAAATAAGGACTTTTCAAACAGGTTTCCCAAGCAGATTTTTCAAACACTCCCCCTGTCTGTCAATGGTTGAGCAAAAAGATCATCTCTACCCAACCTCATGCCTTTGGTGAGTTATAGATCTTCTGAAGAATGTTTCACCTCTTTAACACTGGACATGACTTTCATTGCATCTACATTTTTCAAAATATCTGGTTGTGTATTCCAAAGAAGAAGGAAATCTGACAGCTTTGGAACAATATTTGGGTATTTGGGTGACCTTTAAAGGGTTAATTCACCCAAAAATGAAAATTCCAACCTAGGCTCACTGGAAATACGTGCCTATTCATACATTTCTGCAAAACTGAAAAAACGTACCTATACATACAAATCGCTGCAGTTTCCAGTTGAAATGAACACTAGAGGCAGTAAAACTCTTGACAACTTTTATTCTTTTTCACACAAAAGTATAATTTACAGGTATATTTTTGATTAATAAAGGCTAATTTTCACACAATTAGTTGCAGAATGTTATGTTATGACTTCAAAACAATTTTAACATCCTGCACGATTTGAAAACTGATACTTTTGAACGTTGTCGTCACATATACAGCTTCATATGCATGAGTTTTGTAATCCAGTAGATTTACTCAGTAGCTCATGCGACACGGCGTTGTACTTAGGTGATGAAGAGCTCCGGTACGAATCCCTGTGAAACTACGGTTCGACTAAACAGCTTGAATCCGCATAAGGAAGTTAAAATAGCATGGCTGCATCAGCGAATGCGTTTTTATATTACTTTTGCATTTGTTAACACGATCGGGTAGGTTTGGGTTTGTGTGGGGGATATTTCCAACATGATAGAGCATTAATCTTTAGCGACACTCACCAGATATTTGAATTCTGAATGGCCGCAAAACGTACCTCAAATCGGCATAATAAAAACGCTACAATACATGCCTGTACCAACGTAATAAAAACGTGCCACGGTCACGTATTAAACGTGTGTTTTAGCGCCACTCTCTGGACATTTCACTTTGAAACCGCCGCGAAACGTGCAGTAAGGTACATAATTACGGGGTTGCAGAAATGTATGTAGAGGCACGTATTTCCAATGAGCCTGGGTTGGAAAATTCTGTTATTAATTACCCACCCTCATGATGGTCCAAACCTGTAAGACCTTCATTCATCTTCGCAACACAAATTAAAATAGTTTTGTTGAGATTCGAGAGCTTTGTAACCCTCCATAGACAGCAAGGCAACTGCCACGTTCAAAGCCCAGAAAGACATTGTTAAAATAGTCCATGTGACATCAGTGGTTCAACCTTAATTTCAATGCGTGTTCACCAGAGTACCATGATGCATGCGAGTGATTGCTCTGCTTGCAAACAAGGCGCAGTGCATGCGGGTACTACGTCAGAATGTCGGCTCCTGTGCCAGCAGGAGCTCTCCTGAACATGCGTCCTGAAGACTGACATGGAAGAGAAGAGATTGTTACTCTGAGAAGGCATGGTACTCTGGTTCTACCTTAATGTTATGGAGCTATGAGAATACTTTTTGTGCACAAACAAAACAAAAATTATTCTCATAGCTCCATAACATTAAGGTAGAACCACTGATGTCACATGCACTCAGAGGCGGAGCCAGGGGTGGCCTTGGCCAGCACTGACCTAAGCTTGGCCACCCAACTCAAAACTGCAGTATTTGTCCCTTTTTTTTCTTGACAAGAAATGCATGTATTAATACGCGGAACCGCCGTGGGGCGGACTGGCCATCGGGAGTACCGGGAGAATTCCCGGTGGCCTGACAGCCAATTTGGCCCGCTGCCCTACACTTATTTATTTATTTTTTATTATTATTATTAATATTGTGGTTGCTGTTTTGTTGCCTGCCGAATGTAAATGTGCTAAAGTGATTATTTACGAATTCGCCATTCAATTATAAAACTCTAATAGTTAAATCATGAATCAGTTAGTCTTGACTGGCAACGCATTCGCCTCGCGCGCGCTCCTCGCATCCGCGCGTCCGCCAAAAGGATGCGAGACTCGAGAATGCAGCCTGCTGGTCAGTTACATCTAGACTACTGTAGTCTTGTTTTTGTTTACTTAGTTAAGCATTAAACTGCTAGCAAATGTTAGCAGTAGCAGTCAATTACTGCAAAATTAACAAAAGGACATAATTATTATTGTAAAGAGAAGGAATTTAGCAGACAAATATTCACATCGTTTTATAACAGGTTTAGGGGGAGTTATGGCAGACAACAACACAACCCTTACGAAAATTAACCTTGGTTTACTAAAAATAAAACCAAAAACCGGTTAGTTAAACCATGGTAACTACAAATTAACAATGGTTTTGCTACACTATATAGTTTCACCATGGTATTTGTAGTAAAACTCTGGTTATACAAATGGTAATCAATCCACCAAAAAACATGGTTACTTTTACCATAGGCCTAATAATACCATGGTTAATTTTCCTTAGGACAAAACACGACCCATGATGCAAAAAAAAAAAAAAAGTTTAGTTTTAAGATTTTTCTATAAAGATATATTCAAGATGTAGCTATTATAGTGCTAATTTTGACAGTTAGACAAGATAAAACAATAATGTAATACTTACATTTTTCTAAAATAAATGTATACTGTGTGCAAACAAATTACAATGAGGTGGTTGTTTTGCAACAAGGTGGAGATGTGTTGATGGAAAAGTGACAGGTACAAGAAAATTTGTGAAAAAAGTAAACATACACATGAGAGACATAGAGATGTCAGGGAAAATGAAGAGACTAAAAAGGAAAATGGAAGTTCAAAAGATAACCTTTAATTATTTTTGCACGGCCTCAGCCTAGGGATTTAAACTTTTTTATGCAATGATAGCCATACAAAAAATATTGTTTTCCTTGGTTTCAAAATTTGTTGTGGGTGTATGGGATGGCCTGAATGAGTGTGAGATTTCCCGGCCTGAAATTTTGTTCCAGTCCGCCCCTGCTTTATGAGCACATCAAACGGGAGACTTTTCAGACGCGCACTTCAGCTTCGCCTCAGCGCCAGGCACAAGTCAAACGAGCGCGGAAAGGAACGTGCCAAATGAGCTTCGGTAGAACAGCAGTGAACTGCGGTCTGATGAGGTGTTGTTAGGCTATATGTCAGTAAATCAAACTTTCCTGTCCTGACTGACAGCTGTTTTTCCATGCTCACAGCGCACACTCTTAAACTTTACGCGAATATAGGGCGCACGCTCTATATCGCTTCATCATAAATAAGGCGCGCAAAAAACTATGAGCATACAATGTTCTGTTGTCATTTAACTGAAGTCATGGAATTACCAAAAAGGCAATTAGTGCATTCATGTATGTATAGCATCACGTTAAAGAACGTCTAAATGCATGTAAAATATTGTGCAATTCGGGATCACAATATAAGGCGATTTTTTATTTCTTTTTTGGTCATTTAATGCACAAGTAAATATGAACACAGTGCACTTATACTAAAAAAAGTGCTATTTTTTATTTTTTAATTTATAAAGTACAAACTAAAATGAAACAATTTAAATGCATAAAATAACTAATTTTACATTCTTGAATTTATGTGCTGTTGACTTCTGTCCTTTTTTATTTATTTATTTATTTATTATTTTCTGCTTCTCTCATCAATGAGTATGCAATGATGGAGAACAAGCATTTGGGGGTTTTGAGAACCAGAACCAAGCTGACTGAGCAATAAAGCTATAGTGAGCCCCTTTATTAAAATACCTGGAGGTGGGGAATAATACACAAGTTGCCATATTCACTCAGCATTACTTGATCTAATTCACAAATATCTCAGTTACAATTTAGTAGAAATTCATTGTATTCAGTTTTGTTTTAGGCACTAAAACAGTCCAATGCTTTATAGTCAATCACATTTTTGTATTGAAATAATGAGAATTTATGTGCCACCCCAGACTGATTGCTGACCCCTCCCTGGTCACCCCTATGAAAACATCCTGGCTCTGCCACTGCATGGACTATTTTAACAATGTCCTTACTACCTCTCTGGGCCTTGAACGTATTAGTTATGGAGGGTCAGAAAGCTCTCGGATTTCATCAAAAATATCTTAATTTGTGTTCCGAAGATGAACGAAGGCCTTATGGATTTTGAACGGCATGAGGGTGAGTGATTAATGACAGAATTTAAAATTTTTGGTGAACTATCACCTTTAAGCCTTGAGTTAAGAGAAAGTATTTTTAACTTAAAGAAATTACATGCTTTGAAACTAGTGAAAATGTAAAACAAGTAAAACTTTTCTTCATGAGAGATGAGAGAAGTGAGATATTCTATTCAAACTTTAGTTAAGCGCAAAGGGACTTCACCATTGTCATTGTATTTAACTATAAACTTATCCTAAAGGGTCATTTTACTCTCTGATACCTTGACGTCGTTTTAGTGGTTTCCCTAGAATTGTAATTCGAGCTGGATTGTATGACACTTTTGAGATAGTAATAGTATATTTAACAGTATTGTATACAGCAAACATCACAGCGTGACTGAAAAGCTACTGATCGGAGAGGCGTGTGTGGGGATGCAGATGGGGGGTTGGAATTTGCAGACCATGTGGAGACACAAGGCAGTAAATAAAGTGAAACCTCATGGTTGCTTTGCTTTATGGTGTTTTTCCAGCATGTCACCTTCTACATACTGTTTATGGGATGTATGTGTGTGCGTGTGTGTGTGTGTGTGTGTGTGTTTATTGCATAGGGGGAGGATGTAAGCTTCACATGACCATAAAAACCAAACGGACAGGAGAGCTGACCAGGTGTGAGGGTTACCACGACAACTACAAAGAGAGAGAGAGCTCTCCAGTGTTTACAGGCTGTTTGACGTCAGAGAGATTCTTAATCTGTGGAAATAAGGAGGATGCAGTTTAGCTCAAAATATCACAGCTTCACCTGTATCACATGCACGTTTTAGACTAGAGGACTATCCCATTTATTGGTCATTGGTCACACACTATGGGACTCTTTCACTGATATTTCTGTGTGAATCATTTATATAGAGTAAATTTCTCCTGAAGATGTATGAAAAATGACTAAAACAGTATTGATGTGTGTTCGGTATCAGTCAGGATATTAGTCACACATGGACTAAGATTCTGGCTGATCATCATTTGTCAGTATTGTTAATGTCTGTCAGTCTCATCACGTCATTTGATGACTCCTTAATGTTTACTTTCTAATTTAAATGGCCTTTTAAAAGATATGACTGTCACACATCCTGATTTCTAAAGTATAAATATATATGCATTTTGATAATACAAGATAATGGTTAATCTCTTGGACTGCAATGAAAATGACACAGGTACAATCCCACGTAAAGGAAACCTTTCAGCTAGAGACTTGCTGAGAAAACCCTATCACCATTATATCCTTGAGCTAACATCAACTTGGTCCATAAACATCAACCATAACAACCTTGAGTTATTCATAATAGGTATAAATATTTCCACTTTCACTGGTCTGAAAAACAGCTGGACTCTGCTTGGAGTTACATAATAAAATCATTTTGTAATCATATGTAATGTGTAGAAGGTAGGATGTGAATTGAAAATTGACACCTTTCACTGCAAATAGAAATTCCATTATTGAAGAGCAGGTTTCTATAAAACTAGGACACCTTGAATGAAAGAGAAAGACAGAAAAAGCAGGAAAGAGAGCTGTAACAGTACCTGAGGTAAAGTTACTGGTGAGAAAACTCAGCCAATGAGGAAAGAATTTCGGAGTATTAGGTTTCATCCTTATAAACTCTTGTGTGAACAACGCACACTTGATGTGAAATGATTTTTCATCACTTGCACTGAGTCTTAGCACTCCACAGACAAGAGCAAATAATCTGAAAGAGGAGAACAAGGAGCCAAATTAGTGAAATGATTCAGTGGAATCAATCTATGTAATCAGACACTGAATCATCTTCCACGCATGTGTGTGTCTTATCCCCCTATAGTGAATTGATTCATTGTAATTACATATCTTGAAAGTTATCCAATCAGATAAAGATAATTTGTCATTCAAAATGATGAAAAATAGGTTGCGTGAAGAATGAATTCTTTGAAGGTTAAATCGATGCCTGGTCTACTGCCTTTTAATGGTTCAAATTTTATAAACAACCCCTCTATACTTTATAATCCAGAAGACATCACTAACAGAAGACACACTGTCTATGGGGGGTCTTATAACACACCTCCAACACATCATTATCATATATTTATATTTATTTGTTTTTATAAGATTTGGTTTTAATGTCAGTACCTAAATGTCATCTTTGGTTATGTATGACATAAAGATGAGATCATTTAGGCCAGTTCACATTTCAGACTTTTTTGCAGCTGTATTTTTAGCTGCAGAGTAAAGAATTTAACAAACACATCAAGACCTATGACGTTATTCGATGTATTTACATGTGTCCCCTTGCATTGTAAATTCAAGTTCACATTTTTGCCCTTTGCAAATCAACTTGGAGTGTATTTGATATCCATTTTAATCTCCTCCATTAAAGCATTTTGCATGAATTCAGCATGAGTTTCTGTTTCATCAGGAAGGACTGTGGTCATGAAAACATTGTACTATTACTTTTAAAAGTGGAATTTAGGTTTGCGTAATACACAGCCAAGGCTGTTACTGTAATGGATGCAGCCTTTCATGTGCGTCAATGGCTGAAGCGCTTGGAAATCAGTGTGCTGTCCCTTTAAATGAAGTGAAAGGTGGGTGTGGGTGAGCGAGAGTAGGGCGGAGACAACATTAAATATGTATCAGTCTAGTTACCCCTTAGAGACTCAACGCAGATGAATGATACAGATCTGGAAGAAACACGCACGGCCACTTCGCTTTAATCACGTCCAATTTATCCGGCACTTCCAGAGAAGTGTAAATGGGCAGACTATAGACGCTCAGTGGATGAAGGCGACTTGACAGTGCAGACGAGCGCACGTCGCTTAAGACACACATATTACTGGTTGCGATTTTTTAATTGGATTTCAACAATTTTGCAACCTATCTCACCTTTGAGATATTGTTATTGTTTTCCAAGCCTTTTTTTAAATTCACAGCCGATATGGACACCATATTGGACAACTTCGCTTCGGACAAACTTTTTCCCAATTCCAACCTGTTGGACCTAGAGGATCTGAATGAGAGCGATTTCTTATCCAATGTGGTACGTCAAACCTCCGCATCTTCCATCATTTTGAACAGTAGGCTAGCAGAGAGGGAAATTTTGCTGAATCTGTCTTAAGTTGTTTATGTCTTAATAATTTTTAAATATTCTTTCCTGTCCTCATATAATGATATTTATATATTTATAACATATAAAGTTAGAAATATTTATGATCGTTTTGTTATTACTACTAGATAAGATACATATATGCTTATGCTTTTATAACATTATATATATATATATATATATATATATATATATAT
>JAFVLL020039100.1:0-17997 GCA_021397915.2 Tor tambroides | reverse complement strand
ATCACTTGCTCATCAATGGATCCTCTGCAGTGAATGGGTGCCGTCAGAATGAGAGTCCAAACAGCTGATAAATACATCACAATAATCCACAAGTAATCCACAAGTCTCCAGTCTATTAAGTAATGTCTTGTGAAGCAAAATGTTACGTGTTTGTAAAAAAAAAATAAAAAAAAAAATCCATCATTAAGATGCTTTTAACTTCAACCTGTTGCTTCCAGCTAAAATACAAGTTATCCATCCATAATACTTTCTCTAGTGAAAAAGTCACCTTGTCTAAAAGTGAAAACAGTCCAAAACAGCTCTAAAGATATATGTGGGTGGATTTTGATGTGAGAGAACAGAGGATGGACTTTTTCACTGGAGGAAGCTTTATTATGGATTATGGATTTTGGCCAGAAGCAAAGTTTTGAAGTTAAAATATCATAACGATTGATTTGTTTCTTACAATCATGCAGCTTTTAATTTGATGGACTGGAGTGGTGTGGATTATTTGTGGATTATTGTGATGTTTTTATCAGCTGTTTGGACTCTCATTCTGACGGCACCCATTCACTGCAGAGGATCCATTGATTAACAAGTGATGTTAAGCTACATTTCTCCAAATCTATTCACATGATGAAACATCTAATTCTTGGATAGCCTGAGGGTGAGTACATTTTCATAAAATTTTCATTTTTGGGTGAACCCTCCAAGAAGAACTGTAAGTGCCCTCTTTGGGTGAAATGCCCACAGCATCATGACGTCAGCTGAAATAAAAATGTGTTTCAGAGGCAAAGAAAATGACTACTATTTGAGGAAATAGTACAAGGGAAAACAAACCATTATCACGGCTCAATGAATCACTCAAAATAAGAACTGGAACACACAAGGTAAAAGGGTCAAGTCTGGTGTCATGTTGATTTCCAGAAGAATATAATTTTCATTTTAAATAAATTTAAAAAATAAATAAATAAATATAATTTAAATAAATGTAAAATTTGTTTTATTACTGCCAGTAAAGGCATCACCAGTTGCTTACACTCTTAGAAAAATAAAGGTTCCATAAGGCGGTTTTCACAGCATTTCCATAGAAGAACAACTTTGTGTTCCTCAAAGAACCTTTCAGTGAACAGTTCTTAAAAGAATTCTTTTTTCTTAGTGCGAGGAACATTTGAATAAACTAAAGAACTATTTCCCACTATGAAAGAACCTTGTGGAATGGAAAAGTTCCATTGAAGTAAAAGGTTCTTGATGAACCCATAGATGCCAAACTTTTTTTTTTTCTTTTTTTTTTTGGAGTGTATCAGTAGATTGACCTCATAACCTAACCCGTCATGTTACTTTTGACGACTCTTCACCACAGTGCTAAAAGATTCGCTGCAGTCATTATACAAGCTAATTAGTTTGAATCAAAGCAGATTACCACACGGCAAACCTCTCATCTCCAACCCACAACGGCCCATCAGACAGATCAAACACTTCTCATTTACAAGGTTTTGCTGATGAACCAAAGGTGAGCCACATCCAAGAGGGGCTACGTTCTCATTTTCATGCCAAAATGCACTACGACACACACACACACACACACACACACACACACACACACACACACACATATCTTCTAATGAAAGCAACGCATTGACTCTTGGGAAATGCCATCTGTCGCTGTTCACCTGCAAATTTCTTGTATCATCAATATATGTAAACTGTTCTGTGTGTAAACATAAGGCTTTGAGGTAAACATACTAAAAATGTGTCACAGTTTGCATTAGAGTTCAAGTAACTCATTATATACACTGTTATTGTTTTCGCTGCTGTAATTATATTAACTGGTTGACATTGATGCTGTAATGTCAGGAATGGAGTAATTTGTGAATAAAATGCTAAAATAAAACACCTTTTACTAAATTTGCTGCCTAAAGAACCATCATACCAGGGGAGAAACTTTTTTATGGGCTGTGACTCTGCAATATGACCGGTTAACCAACGAGTCATTTTTGCTAAAAATCAATGTTGCTGTTATAATGACTTTCCTCTTTGCAGTGAAGCATTAAATGAGAAGGATTAATTTAATTTAAAAATAATGGTCTTGATGGGATTTTTAGTCCTTTGAGAGCAAGAGTTTATGTATGTGTCAAAAAATTTCCATACAATGCCTTTTAAAATGTATTATGAGAATCAAGGTTGATTTAACTACTGTATGCAGGGATAACAATTCAAAAGTGTATGTATGTGGGTCAAAGACGAAAAAGGGTTTAAGTATAAAAACAATAAGTGTAATACTGCTTTAATTTTTGTTGTTTTTCCCCCAAAAAATTAAAACGTTTTCTGTTTAATTCAATTACAATTTTGTTTTTGTTTTTCTGAGCACAAAATAAATATCATACATTTTTCCCTGATTTACAGAAGACACCCACTAAAATGTTATTCAGTGTAATAGTCTTGTCAGGCATATTTACAACAAAAATCAATTTACGACATATTAAAAGACTAATTACTTTCACCCCAGATACTAATTAGTTGTAATTTTACATTTTTAAAATGTGCCACTATCCTAGGTTTTGCCTATTTGTCAGTAAGATTTTTTTACTCATT
Source organism: Tor tambroides (assembly GCA_021397915.2). Classification (NCBI taxonomy): domain Eukaryota; kingdom Metazoa; phylum Chordata; class Actinopteri; order Cypriniformes; family Cyprinidae; genus Tor; species Tor tambroides. The sequence continues at coordinate 15,423 of JAFVLL020039100.1, read as the reverse complement.
TAAAACACAATAAAATTTAATATGCTCCTTTATTCTTTTATATATTTTAATATGCCCAAGTCAAAATAAGCATGTTGTTTGATTTTTTACATAAATATTGTGTTACACTGAATGACAATGTAACATTATTTCAACCAAATTTGGACATTTTATTCTCCAAAAACATATTTAAAACCTTAAAAGTAGACACTTTACTTACATTTAATGTGCTTTCTATGGACATAATCATTTTTGTAAATTTATTTTGATGCGGACATCTTTACGTCTTTGAGCCATGTATGTATGCATGTGGGTCAAAGACGTAAAGATGTCCACATCAAAAGAAATTTACAAAAATGATTTTATGTCTTACTGACAAATAGGCAAAACCTAGGATAATGGCAAATTTTAAAAATGTAAAATTGCAACTAATTAGTATCTGGGGTGAAATTAGTATTGTAATATGTCATAAATTGATTTTTTGTTGTAAATATGCCTGACAAGACTGTTACACAATGACATTTTAGTGGGTGTCTTCTGTAAATCAGGGAAAAATGTATGATATTTATTTTGTGCTCAGAAAAACAAAAACAAAATTGTAATTGAACTAAAGAGAAAACTTTTTCATTTTTGGGGGGAAAAACAACAATTAGAGCAGTATTACACTTATTGTTTTTATGCTTAAACCCTTTTTCGTCTTTGACCCATGTATGTATGTATTTATTTATTTGTTTGTAATTTGTTTGTTTGTTTGTCAAATAACACTGTTTGACACAGTAGATGCATTTGTGTTCAGTTCCTCAGTGGGTCCCAAGTTATTGCACTTAGAGGTATTATACAGCAAAATGACACTAAAATCACTTAGATTTTCAATAAAAATTCACAATACAATGGCAGGACACACTTTACAAAGATCTTTTCAAAGACAGTTTGTGACCACTAATGCCAGGCTCGAAAAAGCACAATAATGATCACCTTAAAAAAAAAAAAAAAAAAAAGTCTAATAACTACAGAAAAGCAGAAAAAGTAAAAAGACTTTCAAATGATTTCATTTTCTAAGCTTGATATATTCTTTCCTCCAGAAAATTGATACCCTTTGGTTAGCATCACAGAATGCTGCTGTGTAAATTGCAAGGAAATGTGGCATAATTTGTTTGACAAGGCAAACAATGTCTTGTAACACCAGAAGAATTTTTCTCTCGTGTCACAGAACAGTTGCCACATTAACTAGAATGGGTGCTCAGTGGTGCAGATATTTCTTACAATTAAATTCATTTATTCGGCTATAGGCCTGGAGGTAAAGGCCACGCTTCTTCAGGAATGAATGAATGAATGAACGAAAAATGAATGAACAAATCTTTTAATGAGTCTTTTTGTTCATAGCCTCAGATGTGCAATGGCAATTCATTTTCTTAATTAAATAATTTTAAATATTTTCATATTTTAACAAGAAATATTCTTTTGAATATATTTGTGGTGCTTGGTAAGTCAAGCATCACTATTAAATTTTACTCATAATTAGGGTCGAGGATGTGTGTTGTTAGTTTTCTGAACTACTAGACTCATGGGCAAAAAAAAAAATCCCTAGACAAGCAATGTGTTAACCACAAATATCATGCAAAACAACACCCTGGTAACAACTCCCTGGTACATCATAATAACTCTCTAAAAATGGTCAAAAAAGCAATTCTCTAGTAAAAACTGACAGCATAATATCAACCTCATAGCAAGACTCGACTAAACAGACCCTTAGCATTCACAGAGCAACACCCAGTGCTGGCCCGTAAGGTTGTGGGGCCCTAGGCAAGATAATGAAAATAGGCTCCACTAGTATAAAAATTGTCAATTGATGAGTAAAGAGAACCCACATTAAATGGCAATTTCAATAATTAAAAATGTGTAATAAGTGTAACACATCCAACATACATATGTAAAAATATTTTAAAACATGAAGTGCAAGTGAGCTTGAAAAATTAAAGTAAATAGGTATACATGAAACACAAATAAATAAAATAAAATATAAATGAATTATAAACAAAAAATAAATAAAACAAACAGAATAAATCTGCACTCACTGATTATAACGTAACTTTGTGAGGTCATGATGAACTAAAGAGAGTGACAGCTTTTTATTGATTATAAAGTAAGGCTCTTTGCGCCATAGCAATGAACGGCACAAAAATATTATGGTTAGGCCATATATATATATATATACACACACAAAGTGCCCTCCAAAAGTATTGGAACAGTAAAGACAAAATTGCTCTGTTGGCTGTGGAGTCAAGACATTTACAAATATGATTAAAAGATGAATATGAGACAAATCTACAGAATGTCACATTTTATTATTGGGTGATTCAACACATACATGTTTTACCAGCTAAGAAGTTCAGCACTTTTAGAGTTTCATCCCTCTATCTGATGTGAACATAAGTATTGGAACAGTTGCCTCACAGGTCTTTCTAAGTGATCAGCTGTGTCCTGTTGCATTAATTCTTCAGATATTAAAAGCAGGGGATGTGTCATATCAGTTATGTCCATTACCTCTGCATTCTGAATCTTGCATTCGATGATGACACACAAACCAGGATGAAGACAAAGGAGCTGACTTTGAGAGAAAAGCAAGCAATTTGTCTGAAAAATTTGTATTCAAATAGCAATGCCTTGGCAATCCACCACAACATTGTAGCAACACTGTAAAAACTAGTCATAAAACCTTAGCATTCACATAGCAACACCTTGGCAACCCACCACAACATTAACCAATAGCAACTGCTGTAAAAACTAGTCAGAACACCTTAGCACTCACATAGCAACACCTTGGCAACCCACCACAACCTCAAAGCAAATGCATAGCAATGCTCTAAATCTAGACAGAATATTTTGGCATTTGCATTTGGCATCTATTTGACCGATCTATTTTACACAGTTTAGCTCTCCTCTGATGTACCAGTAAATTTTTTTTTGCTGCAATGCGGTTAAACATGCATTTTAGAGGAAAATTCATGGTGTTAATAATATAGGCCCTTTTATTATCTATGGAATATACCTCCCTTGAATAATTTAAAATACAGGACGTGTCCAATTTATTCCAATTTTATCTCCAAGGAATCTTAATATTTAATACACCACATTCACCAGTGCCAAAATCCTAGCACTGTGATGTACTTTCTGTCGACGCAGATGAAGCTTCTCGGTCTGATAGTGATACCCAGCGTTCAGTAATACTTAATGGCAAATCCGCCTTTTTATTCCCAGCGATATTGATAAGACGGATCCAGTGATATTGCAGCGGTAATCTGGATGGCAGGCAAGTTTTTGATGGGTTTTTGATTTACTAAGCACTACTCATTACAGCTCTAAGGACAGCGTGATCTTCTTTTGTAAACACTCCACTAATGGAAACCATCCAATGTAAATCAATGTCAAGTCGTGACAAGAAAAGCCGCGTGGCTGTGCTCTGCTGAAGCAAAGTTTATAGCAGCTTCCTGTAAATAAACTCATTGCACAAACATTTTATTTGGAAAACGGGCAACCTGCTCCTTTTTTCCTATTCAGATTATCACATTCGTGGAGGGATAAGGTTATAGAAGGACACAGGCGAACGTGACGTCGTATTGCCAGCTTTGAAATAACCTCAATTTGACACAGTGAACAATGAATCAGGGCAAAATCCATCAGGAGGATGGGGGACTGTTGTGCAACCGAAGTCAAGGCTCTAAAATTGCTCGTATTCTTTCAATTAGCTCAAGGCCAGACATCATGTCAGCGTGTTACCATGGGTCAACTCACATTTGAGATGGTAATCCCAAGATACTCCTATCATCTCCTTAAACATTCTCACTGCATTTAGGCAGTTTCACTGAGGAACGTTTCAGTTCTGCTCCAAAACCTTGTTAGCTGCCGATCCAGACAGCTTATTAAGGCATCATTGGCATGCTACTGAAGTGAAGACCGGTCCAAAAGATATTGAATGGTCTAATAATAGTAATAATAATAGTAATAATAATAATAATAATAATAATAATAATAATAATAATAATAATAAATAATAATAATAATAATAACAAACATTTATTTTATTAAAATTGTTATTTATTTTAATGAATATATTTAAACAAAATATTAAAATCAATAATAATAATAATAAATTTATTCGGATAATACAGAAATAAAATATTTACATCATAGTTATATTAAGAAATATATATACACATGCATATTCAACTGTAATGAATGACAATGTTATTATTAAAATATTATAATCATACACACATTTATTTTAATTTTGAATTTTAAACAAATTAAACTAATTTAACAAATTTTAAGTTTGTCATTTGCATTAATATAACATTAAACAAACATTTATTGAATTAAAAATATTTGTTATTTATTTTATTGAATATATTTAAACAAAATATTAAAATTATTATTAATAATAATAATAATAATAATAATAATAATAATAATAATAATCATCATCATCATCATCAATTAAAATAATACAGAAATATTTACATCATATTTATATTAAAAAATATACACACATACATATTAACTGGTAATGAATAAAAAGGTTATTATTTAAAAAAAATATTATAATCATACATACACACATTTATTTTAATGCATTATTTGTTATTTTCATGAATAAACCAAACACAAACCTTTATAAAAAATAAATAAATAAAAATAATAATAATATTATATATATATATATATATATATATATATATATATATATATACACACACATATATACACATATACACACACACATATACACATACACACACACACATACAGGCACATCTCAAAAAATTAGAATATCGTGAAAAACTTCATTTTTTTTGTAACTTATTTCAAAAAGTGAAACACATATATATTTTAGATTCATTACATGAAGTAAAACATTTGAAACATTTTTTTTTAATCTTGATGATTAGAGCTTACAGCTCATGAAAGTCAAAAATCCATTATCTCAAAATATTAGAATATTTATATTTGAGTTTCATTAAATGATAATCCCTACAGTATAAATTCTGGGTATCTCTTGTTCTTTGAAACCACAATAATGGCGAAGACTGCTGATTTGGCAATGATCCAGAAGACGAACATTGACACCCTCCACAAAGAGGGTAAGTCACAGAGGGTCATTACTGGAAGGGATGGCTGTTCACAGAGTGCTGTATCAAAGCATATTAAATGCAAAGTTGACTGGAAGGAAGAAATTGGGTAGGAAATGATGCACAAGCAACATGGATGACCGCAAGCTTGAGAATACTGTCAAGCAAAGCCGATTCAAACACTTGGGAGAGCTTCACAAGGAGTGGACTGAAGCTGGAGTCAGTGCATCAAGAGTCACCACGCTCAGACGTCTTCAGGAAAAGTACGGTGGCCGAGAGAGCTCAACGCACTGCAACTTCAGAAAACACATGCAAATAGAAAAAGCACCAGCAAATCAAGAAAACATCTTCATCACTTTGACAGCAGGTGGTGCAAATGCTCACAACACAACCAAATAAATTTTATTTGCAGTGCGTTCCTTTTTTGGTTGTGTTGTGAGCATTTGCAGCGTGTGTGTTGTCAAATTGACGAAAGTTGTTTTCTTAATTCGCAGGCATTTTTTTCTATTCGCAGCGCGTTTCTTTGTTTGGTTGTGTTGTGAGCATTTGCAGCGTGTGTGTTGTCAAATTGAGGAAGTTGTTTTCTTAATTTGCAGCTTAATTTTCTATTTGCAGCACATTGAGCTCTCTCGGCCACCGTAGAAAAGGGCTACCAAGCCACTTCTGAAACAGAAACAACGTCAGAAGCATCTTACCTGGGCTAAGGAGAAAAAGAACTGGACTGTTGCTCAGTGATCCAAAGTCCTCTTTTCAGATAAAAGTAAATTTTGCATTTCATTTGGAAATCAAGGTCTGGAGTCTGGAGGAAGACTGGAGAGGCACAGAATCCAAGCTGCTTGAAGTCCAGTGTGAAGTTTCCACAGTCTGTGATGATTTGGGGTGCCGTGACGTCTGCTGGTGTTGGTCCATTGTGTTTTATCAAGTCCAAAGTCAATTCAGCCGTCTACCAGGAGATTTTGGAGCACTTTATGCTTCCATCTGCTGACAAGCTTTATGGAGATGCTGATTTCCTTTTCCAGCAGGACTTTAGCACCTGCCCACAGTGCCAAAACCACTTCAAAGTGGTTCGCTGACCATGATATTACTGTGCTTGATTGGCCAGCCAACATGTCTGACTGAACCCCATAGAGAATCTATGGGATATTTTCAAGAGAAAGATTAGAAACAGTCGATCCAGCCAGTGCCTCAGCAGTGCCACAGGCTGATCGCTTCCATGCCACACCTCACTGATGCTGGAATTTTTGTGCTAAAGGAGCCCCGACCAAGCATTGAGTGCATAAATGAACATACTTTAAAGAACTTGAACTTTTCTGTTTTGCAAATCCTTTTTTTGATTGATCTTAGGAAATATTCTAATATTTTGAGATACTGGATTTTTGACTTTCACAAGCTGTAAGCTCTAATCATCAAAATTTTAAAAAAAAAAAAAAAAACTTTTGAAATGTTTTACTTTACATGTAATGAATCTAAAATATATATGAAGTTTCACTTTTTGAAATAAGTTACAAAAAATGAAGTTTTTCACAATATTCTATTTTTTTAGATGCACCTGTATATATATATATATATATATATATATATATATATATAAAAATATAATCTCACAATAATGGGGAGGCCCTGCAGTAAGTCATAGCCTGGGTCTTAATGCAGCCCTGACGCCACACGTCAATTTCCTCATGCAGTCAAAAGCACCCTCAGCTAAAACTGTAATAACAGGATATTGGCAAAACATTTGGTAAAGGCTCCTGTGTTTGTGCTTTGGAAAGCGTCAAAAGTTTCTATTTACAATGTGTTTTTGTAGCATTGAGCAATGTAGCCAATCACAGACATACAGTCAAACCAAAATTTATTCAGACACGTTCAACATTTCTCACATTATCACAGTTTATTCACTATAGTTTAGAAAATGGTAATAAAATATGACGGAGTCAAAAGTGAAACTGCGTCAGAACAAATTAATCTTGATAATCACAAATGAATTACAGTCAAACCAAAATTTATTTAGACACCTTCAAAATGTCTCACATTATCACAGTTTATTTGCTATAGTTTAGTCAAAAGTGAAACTGTGTCGGAACAAATTCATCTTGATAATGTCAGATAACTTTGATAAAAAGATATATAACAAAACATGGTCAGGTCAAAGTGTCAAATCAAATTTTTGGTCCCAAATTTTTATCAATTTTACTGGTACACCACTGTATGAAGAATTTTTGGTTATAATATGGCAGAGTTTACTTTATTTTGCTATCCTCACTTACATAAATGAAATATAGTGTCTTGCACCAACTAGTAAAAAATATCAAAAATTATATCTGGTGTCTGAATAATTTTTGGTTTGACTGTATCTGTTGATTAAACACCTGTGATTGGCCATTGCGTTCAAATTAGTCAAAATTCACTCACCTCTAAATGTCAGATTTTTTTTTCTGCCAGTGAATGGCTGTTGAGATTTTGAAGCCCAAAAAAGTGCATCCGTCCATCATAAATAGTACTCCACACGGCTCCGGGGGTCTAATAAAGGCCTTCTTAAGTGAATCGGTGCATTTGTTTAAGAAAAATATCCATATTTAAAACTTTATAAACCATAATCTCTAGTTTCCGGTAACTGTTGTATGCACATTCACGAGAGAGTGGTGTTCTAGTGGATGACGTAGTTCGTAGTTCGTAGGGGTAACATAAGCTCTAGTGAGAATACGCTAGTCTCGCAAGAACCAAGTTTTGTTTACAGCAAAGGAAAACCAGTCTCCACCTGGCTTATGTCGAAATCCTCCAATATTTTCTATACAAATCCTTGTTTTGTACTTCTAATTGGTGACCAGTGTTTTGTTCTGCTCTCTACGTACAAGATTAAGAATATACATTATCTACGTTAGCAAGATCTATAGTTTCTAAAGTTTTAAATATGGATATTTTTCTTACACAAACGCATCACTTTAGAAGGCCTTTATTAACTCCCCAGAGCCGCATGGAGCATTTTTTTTTTTATGATGGATAGATGCACTTATTTGGGCTTAAAAATCTCAAACCCCATTCACTTCCATTATAAAGCTTGGAAGAGCCAGGACATTTTTTAAATATAACTCTGATTGTATTCGTCTGAAAGAAGAAAGTGATACACCTAGGATGGCTTGAGGGTGAGTAAATCATAGGGTATTTTTCATTTTTGGGTGAATTATTCTGTTAAAAGCTAAATGATATAATACTAGCAAATCAATCTATCTATCTATCTATCTATCTATCTATCTATCTATCTATCTATCTATCTATCTATCTATCCTTAGCAGCATGGCAAACCAGTCAGTTATGAGGTAGCATTTCAGTTAGCATGCTGTGTTAGCATCTGTCTGCACTAGAAACATCTAAACATGTGCTGGACAGACATCTTCAACTGATGCAATGCACCCCGCTGTCTTTTTTCGAGGCGGTGTGTCAAGCCAGTCAATTCCAGTTTTAAAAATGCATCTCGAGACACCTGTGCTTTGTTCCATTCCATTGCTCTCATCTAGCATTTTTTTTTTTTTTTTTTAAATGCATGAACGTGAAAAGCCCCTTAGAAGGAAGCTGCCTAGTTTTTTGGAACCAAGCTTCTGCCTGCATAATGAATATCTGCGACACTAATGTATCTCTCAGCAATGTGGCTGTGTCGGCTATGATTATGAGAGACCTGGAGAGACTTTTTTCACATTTTTAGCATGAAGTTGCTTCACAAGTGGGTATAATTAATTTGGATTAGTAGGCTACATATGGCGGCGCCAGCGTGAGATGACGAGAGCACAGCTGGGCTGTGATGCAGTTTGATTTACAGACAATCGTCACACGTGTGTCCACTTTAATAGAGAGAAAAGCCCTTCATCAAAATGATCAAAGAGTTGCAGAGATATCCAAAGGCTGGACTCAGGGGAACAGCAGCATCATGAGACGGCACATGAAGAGGAATAACAACTATATATGGAAGCAAACACAATTTACAAAGGATGACACAAAGAAGAAATTAACAGTTTTAGCTCAGGATCTATGTAGTCAGGAATCTATTAAGCAACAATCTATTAAGTAAGGGGACAATGCACAGTCTAGTGGTCCATGCATTTTTTAGTGGTCAATATTCTTAACTAGAGAGTAAGTGGCCAAAATAAAGCTGTTAAAGAATGACGTGTATAAATAAATGTAAATAAATAACAATAAAATAATAAAAATTATTGACACAAATATTTATTTTTATTTATTGAAAATTTCAGTAGTAGTAGTAGTAGTAGTAGTAGTAGTAATACTAATAATAATGATAATACTACTACTACTACTACTAATACTAATAATAATAATAATAATGAAGAATTATTATTATTATTATAAATCTAATAAATAATAAATACACAATTCATTACAATAAAAGGTTAACATTTCATTTAAATAATAATAATAATAAATTAAAAATATTAATAAAGCATTATTCATCAATCATTCAATTAAATATTTATTAAATATGTATTTATTTGAAATTTCTCTCTCAGTACTATGGTTAGCAGTAAAATATTACAATAATTAATTAAATATAATAACACACAATTCTTTACAATAAAAGTATTTCAATATTACATTTAAATATACTGCTACTACTAGAGACTGAAATTTAATAAATAAATAAATAAATAAATCAGAGACTGATCAAATTGGCTGAGTATTATTATTAATATTATTGTAGTTCACACAAATTTAAAACATAAATATTTCTTCTTTTCTCTCTTTTTATGAAATATGAGTGAATTACAATAAACTTTGGCCAATTTTTAATCAGTCTCTTACTAGTACTGTCATCACAAAAAAACATCCTTTCAGGTTTCTGACCTTAATGACAAGTTGATTGTACATTGTCTCACTTGTTACCACAGAATTCCTCAACTGACCAATCAGAATCAAGCACAGCCATGTAATATTACAGAATTTCTGATGCAACGGCAGGACAAAAGGATGCGCAGATTTTCTTACGGCATAGTGTATGTCTCCTGCTGTGTCCACTGAGTGACGGATAAGTGACTGAGCACGTTTCAAAGAAAGCCTTGGCGTGCTTCAACAGAACACCTGCTAGGCTGCCTGAAGGGTGTTAAATCAGGGCTTATTTCTCTGGGTTAAGATCTGTAAAATTAAAAGCCATGAAGCCAGTAGAGGATGTGAGAGGACAAAAACAAGACAATGGGTAGAAAAATTGATCATGCTCATCTTTTAAATAAAAATTCTTATATTTCAAACTGAAAATTTCACCCATCCAAATGCGTGCAGAGGCATTAATGCCTTCAGGAGACATACAAGGCACGCAAGGTCATGTCAGTTACGTCTAATATCAACACCAAGACTGGGGAAGTTATCAGCACATAATATAATTACATCAGACACACAGATGACCTGAATCCATTGAAGTCACAATTATCCAAACATAGCCCTCCGAACATTACATTACCATTCAATATCAGCTTGAAGCACCATTCAACCTTACAGAAATGTCATTTAGCTCTATAAATATGTATATAGACACATTCTCACCTGAACAATTTGCTTATGGTAATGAACTGGTCAGTGAGTGTCATAACAGCAGATGAATATTAAAGTAAGAGAGAACTGGTCTTTGATAACCCGACTGCATTAATGGTGCACTCATGAATAGCCCTTATGGTTAAAAAGTTTCACTTCATTTCACATAATACAGTTAGACTTTATAATATGGAAGCTACTAGAACATTTCCTGTTCTACCTCTAACTTTTTTCATTAATACCAAAGTTTTATTATTATTATTATTATTACTACTACAAATATATCATTATAATTTATATTTAATTGTAATGAATAAGAAATTTGTTGTTAGTGTTGTTGTTGTTGTTATTATAACTATATTTTTATAATTTATATTTAATTGTAATGAATAACAAATTTGTTTATTATTATTATTATTATTATTATTATTATTATTATTATTATTGTTGTTGTTATTGTTGTTGTAACAATTTACAATTAGGTCCTATTAGTTAATGCATTTACTAACATTACAAACAATTTTATAAATAATATTAAAAGATACAACTTATGATATTAATAATGGATTAGTAAATGTTGAAATTAACATATATAAATGATTAATAAATATATTAATAAATGATTTAGAAGCTTTGTGTGTGTTAATGTTAACTAGTGTACTTGGCTATTGTTATTAAAGTTTTACCAAATAAATAAATAAATAAATAAATAAAATAAATAAATAGTAATACTAATAATAATACTAATAATAAAGAAATATTTCTTTTGAGGCAACATTATAACAGTAAAACGCGAAAAGATGTGGCTTAAACTAATTCAGATTCCTGAGTTTACGAGTCTGCTATCTGATACTCAAAATCAAATTTAAATCTGGAAATAAGCCATGTTTTAGAACTGAAAGTAATGACGTACAATGAATAAATCAGATTCTGCACTATTTCTAGATGAGTGCTCAAATAAGAAAACTTGTGACATTAATCTTATGAACTCTTTTGTGCAAAAGGTCAGATTTTCTGCTTCCACTGAAACACAAGATGCTCTCTGGAAGTTTCTGCTCACGCGGCTCGAGAACGGCTGCAAAACAAAACACTGATTTTCACTTAATTTTCACAACTTTTCACACAAACTGTCATGCTGACAATATAATTGGCGATGAAGAAAATTGTATTAAAATAATAGAAAAATACAGAACAGAAGCCTTGTCACTCACGGTCCCAAACTTTTGGATTTCCATAATTGTTTTTCCTCTATCTTTAGACTCAATCAGTTTCAAAGGCAAAATCTCACTCCTCCAAAAATTACATTGTTTTGCTCTTGATAGTGGAGGAAGTTTACTGAGAATGACTTCTCATGCTCATAAATAACCTCGCTGTAATTGGCCTGTTTGAAAATTCCAACCAGAATTGCATCATGGTTCCCCAGTGATGTGATACAGCATCGGCTGGTCTTGATTATGCCACACACATCGGTGCAGAGATAGACAGCTCCCTTAATCAATTATAGTAACGCTTATGCATGAGACGAGGCTGACAGCTTGTCTCAGCAAAGGCCCGCAACTCACGGAGACAAAGTGGCTTACGCAAAAGAAAGTGGGAAGATTGAGATGAAAGGAGATGTGTCGCTTGCTTGCCTGGCTGTTTTAAGATTATGCGCGCAAAGCATGAGCCCAGCGAAAAAAAAACGAAGCACGATGGTGCTTTTAGCACAATCGGCCCACATTAAGAGCGACGCCCTCGCATGAAGACCGTTCCGGTTTCCAAAAGAGCGCTCAACCTGAGCTACACAAGGAGCAAACCTGACACGGCCCGAAATGACGGAGGCTTGGAGAGGTTTAAAGTCACACCTGAATAGATGAAATACTGCTTACAGCCTAAAGCTTTTTAGGGCCAAGGCCCCTGTAGCGGATCGAGAGACGGAGTAGGAGCTCTGTGGTACAAGCTGGAGAAAACTGAGGTGCGTTTTCAGCCTGGTCGACAGCTTGGTATGATGAGGCCAAAGTTGTACAACACTCAAACCTTGTACCTTTTTGAAGGCACTTTTATATCCTAAAAAAAAAAAAAAATATATATATATATATATATATATATATATATATAACCTTGAGATGCAATAAGAAATAAATTTAAGTCAAACAAATAAATAAACTAACATCAGACAAGGTGCTACCCAAACCTAAAACACACACATACATATATATATATATATATATATATATATATATATACATATATATACATATATATATATATATATATATATATATATATATATATATATATATATATATATATATATTTATGTATGTATGTATATGAATAGATAGATAGATAGATAGATAGATCTCAGAGAGAGAGAGAGAGAGAGAGAGAGAGAGAGAGAGAGAGAGAGAGAGATAACCCTCTGTTACATACATACTGTATATAAACTAGTTGCATTTTTTTATAGGCATATATTATAGGCCTATATATTTATAGGCATAGTTATATCTTAACATATATCAACATATATCTTGAGATGGATATAGAAATAGGGAAAGAAAGATAGAGAAATAGAGAGAGAGAGAGAGAGAGAGAGAGAGAGAGAGAGAGAGAGAGAGAGAGATGGCCTGGAATAACAATGGTATGAAGCTTAGATTGCAAAAGCATTAAAGTAATCATTATTGATGTACTGTACAGATATAAACATTAAATTCTTCAAGAAGCTCAATGCAATTTCATGACCTTGAAGTCGAGGCTTTTAAAGTAAAATTAAATTATAAAACAGTCAACCCTGCTACTGTTTTGAAGGCACAGTTATATCCTAACATATCAAAATACTTTGAGATGCAAAACGAATATATTTTTACTTAAACACATGTCTGAATCATGTTTGGAGGAAACTAATCACATTCTGAAACTGGAAAAGGTTCAGCAAATAATTTTGGTTGGAAAAGAATAATTATATATACAGTATAATCAAATACATATATACATGCATACTTCATTTAAATGCCAGTGGCAACATTATGAAGTTTGAAACATTCTTTTTATGTTTGAGTTTTTCATTTAAAGGGACAGTCCACCCCAAAATAGCATTCTGTCATCATTTACTCACCCTCGTGTTGTTCCAAACCTGTATGGATTTCTTTATTCTGCTGAACAAAAAAGATAATATTCTGAAAAAAAGTTGGTAATCAAACAGTTGCTGGTAGCCATTGACTTCCATAGTATGCAAAAAAAAAATAAAACATACTATGGAAGTCAATGGCTACCAGCAACAGTTTCATTTTGGGTGAACTACCCTTTAATACTTATATATTTTATTTCAGCTTTATTTCAAAAATTGTTTTAGTTAACAATAACAGCACTGTTCCAAAGAGTCGCATAATAAATTGAAACATCAGACACACAAGCACTACAGCACGTTCATCACCTCGATATGACAATTGCATATTCGAGTCAGCATTTTGCCAAATTATCATCAGCTTTCGGCGTGTTTTGAAAAAGCACACAAGCAGCATTTTTAAAAAGCACATCGTCTGATTGGATATATAAGTTGTGCCAGTAGTGTGAGACAAATTATCTAACGCACAGGGATAAATTGCTCAATTACAACAACCCAGCTATTTAATTATGCCTTGGGTTGGGTGGTTCCCTCCCTTTAAACGCTACAGAAATTGTTCCTCGCCCTCAAGCGGCTAGTTAATAATATAATTCCTCTTCGCATCACTGGAGAAAAAATTGGCCTTTTAAAAGAGATTTCTGTACTTGCATAAAGTCACAGGTATTCAGTATTTCTTTTCACAGAGTTGCTTTTGTACACATCTATGTGGTTAACCTTTTCACCAAATAAACTTCGCCTGTGGTACTTGGTAATTGCTTTTTGAAGAAGCTAACCCCAAAAACACACACCCCGTCGAGTGAGGAGCACCGGCCCATGAAAGGGTATTAGATGGATAAATGGGTTGCACTATTTTTCTTTCACCATCTGTGTACAAATTCACTTATTCCACTCACAAAGCACCTATTTAGGGATTGAGGTCATTACAAGCTCAAGTGCTTTCGTTTCAGAGTATGCCAAGCCTGATCTTCTTCCAGAGACCTTCAGAGACTCCATTCCCCTAAAAATAAGACACTGAATCCTAAGCTGAAGGAACAATGCCCATATGCATTATAATCTTCTTGTTAAGCCTGACGGTGACCTCGGTTCACCCTTGCTCTATGGATAATTATAGCAGTTACCATACATTAAGATTAAAACTGACCGACTGAGAATGCCTTAATAATGTGGGAGGAAAGTTCCCATAATGCACTGCTGTATAATTACATTCTGATGTATGCGGTGTTGCTTTAAAAGGAGAAGCGAGGTTTGCGGGGTTCCCAAGAGCCACAATCATCTCAAAAACTGCAAAAAAGCAACTGCTGTGAGAATGCTGGTATTTGTGTTTCGATGAGAAAAATCTCCCTGAAATCTAGTGCTTCAAGTGTCAAGAGAACTCGGAGCTAATCAGACCGTACGTGTGAACGCGTGGGTGCTGAAACGGAAAGATGTAATAGGGTTTCAATGGGATTTCTATTTATATGGAACCACAAACTTAACATAAAAATCAATGCATTCTTGTGTTATTATTATTCATTTAAGTATTTGATTCACGTCATCTCCATAAGCCCCCAAACACAGAGGCAACAAATAAACAGACAAATAAATAAATAAATAAATAAATAAATAAATAATATTTAATAAATTAATGAATTAATGAATAAATAAATAAATAAATACATTATTAATTAATTAATTAATTAATACATT